>OX104123.1:38691739-38945354 GCA_944474755.1 Limnoperna fortunei
AATAAAGAACCAGTCAATAAACTGTACAAAACTGAATAAAGAACCAGTCAATAAACTGTACAAAACTCAATAAAGAACCAGTCAATAAACTGTACAAAACTGAATAAAGAACTAGTCAATAAACTGTACAAACCTCAATAAAGAACCAGTCAATAAACTGTACAAAACTAAATAAAGAAACAGTCAATAAAGTGTACAAAACTCAATAAAGAACCAGTCAATAAATTGTACACAAATTCAATAAAGAACCAGTCAATACACTGTACAAAACTGAATAAAGAACCAGTCAATAAACTGTACAAAACTCAATAAAGAACCAGTCAATAAACTGTACAAAACTGAATAAAGAACTAATCAACAAACTGTACAAAACTCAATAAAGAACCAGTCAATAAACTGTACAAAACTAAATAAAGAACCAGTCAATAAACTGTACAAAATTAAATAAAGAACCAGTCAATAAATTGTACACAAATAAAATAAAGAACAAGTCAATAAACTGTACAAAACTGAATAAAAAACCAGCCAATAACCTGTACAAAACTCAATAAAGAACCAGTCAATAAACTGTACAAAACTTAATAAAGAAACGGTCAATAAACTGTACAAAACTAAATAAAGAAACAGTCAATAAACTGTACAAAACTAATTAAAGAACCAGTCAATAAATTGTACACAAACTACATAAAGTAAGAGTCAATAAACTGTACAAAACTAAATAAAGAAACAGTCAATAAACTGTACAAAACTAAATAAAGAACCAGTCAATAAATTGTACACAAACTCAATAAAGAACCAGTCAATAAACTTTAAAAAACTGAATAAAGAACCAGTCAATAAACTGTACAAAACTGAATAAAGAACCAGTACATTAAACTGTACAAAACTCAATAAAGAACCAGTCAATAAACTGTACAAAACTGAACAAAGAACCAGTCAATAAACTGTACAAAACTCAATAAAGAAACAGTCGATAAACTTTACAAAACTGAATAAAGAAACAGTCAATGAACTGTACAACACTGAATAAAGATCCAGTCAATATACTGTACAAAACTAAATAAAGAAACAGTCAATAAACTGCACAAAACGAAATAAAGAAACAGTCAATAAACTGTACAAAACTGAACAAAGAACCAGTCAATAAACTGTACAAAACTCAAAAAAGAAACAGTCAATAAACTGTACAAAAGTAAATAAAGAAACAGTTAATGAACTGTACACAACTCAACAAAGAAACAGTCAATAAACTGTACAAAACTGAATAAAGAAACAGTCAATAAACTGTACAAAACTAAATGAAGAAACAGTCAATAAATTGTACAAAACTAAATAAAGAAACAGTCAATAAACTGTAGAAAACTAAATAAAGAAACAGTCAATAAACTGTACAAAACTCAATAAAGAACCAGTCAATAAACTGTACAAAACTGAATAAAGAACCAGTCAACAAAATGTACAAAACTCAAAAAAGAACCAGTCAATAAACATTACAAAACTGAATAAAAAAACAGTCAATAAACTGTACAAAACTCAATAAAGAACAAGTCAATAAACTGTACAAAACTTAACAGAGAAACAGTCAATAAACTGTACAAAACTAAATAAAGAAACAGTCAATAAACATTACAAAACTAAAAAAAGAACCAGTCAATAAATTGTACACAAACTAAAGAAAGAAACATTAAATAAAGTGTACAAAACTCAATAAAGAACCAGTCAATAAATTGTACACAAACTCAATAAAGAACAAGTCAATAAACTGTACAAAACTGAATAAAGAACCAGTCAATAAACTGTACAAAACTCAATAAAGAACCAGTCAATAAACTGTACAAAACTGAATAAAGAACTAGTCAATAAACTGTACAAACCTCAATAAAGAACCAGTCAAAAAACTGTACAAAACTAAATAAAGAAACGGTCAATAAAGTGTACAAAACTCAATAAAGAACCAGTCAATAAATTGTACACAAATTCAATAAAGAACCAGTCAATAAACTGTACAAAACTGAATAAAGAACCAGTCAATAAACTGTACAAAACTCAATAAAGAACCAGTCAATAAATTGTACAAAACTGAATAAAGAACTAATCAACAAACTGTACAAAACTCAATAAAGAACCAGTCAATAAACTGTACAAAACTAAATAAAGAAACAGTCAATAAACTGTACAAAATTAAATAAAGAACCAGTCAATAAATTGTACACAAATAAAATAAAGAACAAGTCAATAAACTGTACAAAACTGAATAAAAAACCAGCCAATAACCTGTACAAAACTCAATAAAAAACCAGTCAATAAACTGTACAAAACTTAATAAAGAAACGGTCAATAAACTGTACAAAACTAAATAAAAAAACAGTCAATAAACTGTACAAAACTAATTAAAGAACCAGTCAATAAATTGTACACAAACTACATAAAGTAAGAGTCAATAAACTGTACAAAACTAAATAAAGAACCAGTCAATAAATTGTACACAAACTCAATAAAGAACCAGTCAATAAACTTTACAAAACTGAATAAAGAACCAGTCAATAAACTGTACAAAACTGAATAAAGAACCAGTACAATAAACTGTACAAAACTCAATAAAAAACTAGTCAATAAACTGTACAAAACTGAATAAAGAACCAGTCAATAAAATGAACAAAACTCAAAAAAGAACCAGTCAATAAACATTACAAAACTGAATAAGGAAACGGTCAATAAAGTGTACAAAACTCAATAAAGAACCAGTCAATAAATTGTACACAAATTCAATAAAGAACCAGTCAATAAACTGTACAAAATTAAATAAAGAACCAGTCAATAAACTGTACAAAACTCAATAAAGAACAAGTCAATAAATTGTACAAAACTGAATAAAGAACTAATCAACAAACTGTACAAAACTCAATAAAGAACCAGTCAATAAACTGTACAAAACTAAATAAAGAAACAGTCAATAAACTGTACAAAATTAAATAAAGAACCAGTCAATAAACTGTACACAAATAAAATAAAGAACAAGTCAATAAACTGTACAAAACTGAATAAAAAACCAGCCAATAACCTGTACAAAACTCAATAAAGAACCAGTCAATAAACTGTACAAAACTTAATAAAGAAACGGTCAATAAACTGTACAAAACTAAATAAAAAAACAGTCAATAAACTGTACAAAACTAATTAAAGAACCAGTCAATAAATTGTACACAAACTACATAAAGTAAGAGTCAATAATCTGTACAAAACTAAATAAAGAACCAGTCAATAAATTGTACACAAACTCAATAAAGAACCAGTCAATAAACTTTACAAAACTGAATAAAGAACCAGTCAATAAACTGTACAAAACTGAATAAAGAACCAGTACAATAAACTGTACAAAACTCAATAAAAAACTAGTCAATAAACTGTACAAAACTGAATAAAGAACCAGTCAATAAAATGAACAAAACTCAAAAAAGAACCAGTCAATAAACATTACAAAACTGAATAAGGAACCAGTCAATAAACTGCACAAAACTCAATAAAGAACCAGTCAATAAACATTAGAAAACTGAATAAAGAAACCGTTAATAAACTGTACAAAACTCAATAAAGAACAAGTCAATAAACTGTACTGAACTAAACAAAGAAACAGTCAATAAACTGTACAAAAAAATTGAAGAAAAAAGAAAAAATTGTACACAAACTCAATAAAGAACCAGTCAATAAACTGTACAAAACTGAATAAAGAACTAGTCAATAAACTGTACAAACCTCAATAAAGAACCAGTCAAAAAACTGTACAAAACTAAATAAAGAAACGGTCAATAAAGTGTACAAAACTCAATAAAGAACCAGTCAATAAATTGTACACAAATTCAATAAAGAACCAGTCAATAAACTGTACAAAACTGAATAAAGAACCAGTCAATAAACTGTACAAAACTCAATAAAGAACCAGTCAATAAATTGTACAAAACTGAATAAAGAACTAATCAACAAACTGTACAAAACTCAATAAAGAACCAGTCAATAAACTGTACAAAACTAAATAAAGAAACAGTCAATAAACTGTACAAAATTAAATAAAGAACCAGTCAATAAATTGTACACAAATAAAATAAAGAACAAGTCAATAAACTGTACAAAACTGAATAAAAAACCAGCCAATAACCTGTACAAAACTCAATAAAGAACCAGTCAATAAACTGTACAAAACTTAATAAAGAAACGGTCAATAAACTGTACAAAACTAAATAAAAAAACAGTCAATAAACTGTACAAAACTAATTAAAGAACCAGTCAATAAATTGTACACAAACTACATAAAGTAAGAGTCAATAAACTGTACAAAACTAAATAAAGAACCAGTCAATAAATTGTACACAAACTCAATAAAGAACCAGTCAATAAACTTTACAAAACTGAATAAAGAACCAGTCAATAAACTGTACAAAACTGAATAAAGAACCAGTACAATAAACTGTACAAAACTCAATAAAAAACTAGTCAATAAACTGTACAAAACTGAATAAAGAACCAGTCAATAAAATGAACAAAACTCAAAAAAGAACCAGTCAATAAACATTACAAAACTGAATAAGGAACCAGTCAATAAACTGCACAAAACTCAATAAAGAACCAGTCAATAAACTGTACAAAACTAAATAAAGAAACAGTCAATAAACTGTACAAAATTAAATAAAGAACCAGTCAATAAATTGTACACAAATAAAATAAAGAACAAGTCAATAAACTGTACAAAACTGAATAAAAAACCAGCCAATAACCTGTACAAAACTCAATAAAGAACCAGTCAATAAACTGTACAAAACTTAATAAAGAAACGGTCAATAAACTGTACAAAACTAAATAAAAAAACAGTCAATAAACTGTACAAAACTAATTAAAGAACCAGTCAATAAATTGTACACAAACTACATAAAGTAAGAGTCAATAAACTGTACAAAACTAAATAAAGAACCAGTCAATAAATTGTACACAAACTCAATAAAGAACCAGTCAATAAACTTTACAAAACTGAATAAAGAACCAGTCAATAAACTGTACAAAACTGAATAAAGAACCAGTACAATAAACTGTACAAAACTCAATAAAAAACTAGTCAATAAACTGTACAAAACTGAATAAAGAACCAGTCAATAAAATGAACAAAACTCAAAAAAGAACCAGTCAATAAACATTACAAAACTGAATAAGGAACCAGTCAATAAACTGCACAAAACTCAATAAAGAACCAGTCAATAAACATTAGAAAACTGAATAAAGAAACCGTTAATAAACTGTACAAAACTCAATAAAGAACAAGTCAATAAACTGTACTGAACTAAACAAAGAAACAGTCAATAAACTGTACAAAAAAATTGAAGAAAAAAGAAAAAATTGTACACAAATTCAATAAAGAACCAGTCAATAAACTGTACAAAACTGAATAAAGAACCAGTCAATAAACTGTACAAAACTCAATAAAGAACCAGTCAAAAAACTGTACAAAACTAAATAAAGAAACGGTCAATAAAGTGTACAAAACTCAATAAAGAACCAGTCAATAAATTGTACACAAATTCAATAAAGAACCAGTCAATAAACTGTACAAAACTGAATAAAGAACCAGTCAATAAACTGTACAAAACTCAATAAAGAACCAGTCAATAAATTGTACAAAACTGAATAAAGAACTAATCAACAAACTGTACAAAACTCAATAAAGAACCAGTCAATAAACTGTACAAAACTCAATAAAGAACCAGTCAATAAACTGTACAAAATTAAATAAAGAACCAGTCAATAAATTGTACACAAATAAAATAAAGAACAAGTCAATAAACTGTACAAAACTGAATAAAAAACCAGCCAATAACCTGTACAAAACTCAATAAAGAACCAGTCAATAAACTGTACAAAACTTAATAAAGAAACGGTCAATAAACTGTACAAAACTAAATAAAAAAACAGTCAATAAACTGTACAAAACTAATTAAAGAACCAGTCAATAAATTGTACACAAACTACATAAAGTAAGAGTCAATAAACTGTACAAAACTAAATAAAGAACCAGTCAATAAATTGTACACAAACTCAATAAAGAACCAGTCAATAAACTTTACAAAACTGAATAAAGAACCAGTCAATAAACTGTACAAAACTGAATAAAGAACCAGTACAATAAACTGTACAAAACTCAATAAAAAACTAGTCAATAAACTGTACAAAACTGAATAAAGAACCAGTCAATAAAATGAACAAAACTCAAAAAAGAACCAGTCAATAAACATTACAAAACTGAATAAGGAACCAGTCAATAAACTGCACAAAACTCAATAAAGAACCAGTCAATAAACATTAGAAAACTGAATAGAGAAACCGTTAATAAACTGTACAAAACTCAATAAAGAACAAGTCAATAAACTGTACTGAACTAAACAAAGAAACAGTCAATAAACTGTACAAAAAAATTGAAGAAAAAAGAAAAAATTGTACACAAACTCAATAAAGAACCAGTCAATAAACTGTACAAAACTGAATAAAGAACCAGTCAATAAACTGTACAAAACTCAATAAAGAACCAGTCAATAAACTGTACAAAACTGAATAAAGAACTAGTCAATAAACTGTACAAACCTCAATAAAGAACCAGTCAAAAAACTGTACAAAACTAAATAAAGAAACGGTCAATAAAGTGTACAAAACTCAATAAAGAACCAGTCAATAAATTGTACACAAATTCAATAAAGAACCAGTCAATAAACTGTACAAAACTGAATAAAGAACCAGTCAATAAACTGTACAAAACTCAATAAAGAACCAGTCAATAAATTGTACAAAACTGAATAAAGAACTAATCAACAAACTGTACAAAACTCAATAAAGAACCAGTCAATAAACTGTACAAAACTAAATAAAGAAACAGTCAATAAACTGTACAAAATTAAATAAAGAACCAGTCAATAAATTGTACACAAATAAAATAAAGAACAAGTCAATAAACTGTACAAAACTGAATAAAAAACCAGCCAATAACCTGTACAAAACTCAATAAAGAACCAGTCAATAAACTGTACAAAACTTAATAAAGAAACGGTCAATAAACTGTACAAAACTAAATAAAAAAACAGTCAATAAACTGTACAAAACTAATTAAAGAACCAGTCAATAAATTGTACACAAACTACATAAAGTAAGAGTCAATAAACTGTACAAAACTAAATAAAGAACCAGTCAATAAATTGTACACAAACTCAATAAAGAACCAGTCAATAAACTTTACAAAACTGAATAAAGAACCAGTCAATAAACTGTACAAAACTGAATAAAGAACCAGTACAATAAACTGTACAAAACTCAATAAAAAACTAGTCAATAAACTGTACAAAACTGAATAAAGAACTAGTCAATAAAATGAACAAAACTCAAAAAAGAACCAGTCAATAAACATTACAAAACTGAATAAGGAACCAGTCAATAAACTGCACAAAACTCAATAAAGAACCAGTCAATAAACATTAGAAAACTGAATAAAGAAACCGTTAATAAACTGTACAAAACTCAATAAAGAACAAGTCAATAAACTGTACTGAACTAAACAAAGAAACAGTCAATAAACTGTACAAAAAAATAGAAGAAAAAAGAAAAAATTGTACACAAACTCAATAAAGAACCAGTCAATAAACTGTACAAAACTGAATAAAGAACCAGTCAATAAACTGTACAAAACTCAATAAAGAACCAGTCAATAAACTGTACAAAACTGAATAAAGAACTAGTCAATAAACTGTACAAACCTCAATAAAGAACCAGTCAATAAACTGTACAAAACTAAATAAAGAAACAGTCAATAAAGTGTACAAAACTCAATAAAGAACCAGTCAATAAATTGTACACAAATTCAATAAAGAACCAGTCAATAAACTGTACAAAACTGAATAAAGAACCAGTCAATAAACTGTACAAAACTCAATAAAGAACCAGTCAATAAACTGTACAAAACTGAATAAAGAACTAATCAACAAACTGTACAAAACTCAATAAAGAACCAGTCAATAAACTGTACAAAACTAAATAAAGAAACAGTCAATAAACTGTACAAAATTAAATAAAGAACCAGTCAATAAATTGTACACAAATAAAATAAAGAACAAGTCAATAAACTGTACAAAACTGAATAAAAAACCAGCCAATAACCTGTACAAAACTCAATAAAGAACCAGTCAATAAACTGTACAAAACTTAATAAAGAAACGGTCAATAAACTGTACAAAACTAAATAAAGAAACAGTCAATAAACTGTACAAAACTAATTAAAGAACCAGTCAATAAATTGTACACAAACTACATAAAGTAAGAGTCAATAAACTGTACAAAACTAAATAAAGAAACAGTCAATAAACTGTACAAAACTAAATAAAGAACCAGTCAATAAATTGTACACAAACTCAATAAAGAACCAGTCAATAAACTTTAAAAAACTGAATAAAGAACCAGTCAATAAACTGTACAAAACTGAATAAAGAACCAGTACAATAAACTGTACAAACTCAATAAAAAACTAGTCAATAAACTGTACAAAACTGAATAAAGAACCAGTCAATAAAATGAACAAAACTCAAAATAGAACCAGTCAATAAACATTACAAAACTGAATAAGGAACCAGTCAATAAACTGCACAAAACTCAATAAAGAACCAGTCAATAAACATTAGAAAACTGAATAAAGAAACCGTGAATAAATTGTACTGAACTAAACAAAGAAACAGTCAATAAACTGTACAAAACTAAATAAAGAGACAGTCAATAAACTGTACAAAACTCAATAAAGAACCAGTCAATAAATTGTACACAAATTAAATAAAGAAACAGTCAATAAAGTGTACAAAACTCAATATAGAACCAGTCAATAAACATTACAAAACTGAATGAAGAAACAGTCTATAAACTGTACAAAACTCAATAAACAACCAGTCAATAAATTGTACAAAACTATAATAAAGAAACAGTCAATAAACTGTAGAAAACTAAATAAAGAAACAGTCAATAAACTATAAAAAACTCAATAAAGAACCAGTCAATAAACTGTACAAAACTGAATAAAGAACCAGTCAAAAAAATGTACAAAACTCAAAAAAGAACCAGTCAATAAACATTACAAAACTGAATAAAGAAGCAGTCAATAAACTGTACAAAACTCAATAAAGAACCAGTCAATAAAAATTACAAAACTGAATAAAGAAACAGTCAATAAACTGTACAAAACTCAATAAAGAACAAGTCAATAAACTATACAAAACTAAACAAAGAAACAGTCAATAAATTGTACAAAACTAAATAAAGAAACAGTCAATAAACATTACAAAACTAAAAAAAGAACCAGTCAATAAATTGTACACAAACTAAATAAAGAAACAGCCAATAAAGTGTACAAAACTCAATAAAGAACCAGCCAATAAATTGTACACAAACTCAATAAAGAACCAGTCAATAAACTTTACAAAACTCAATAAAGAACCAGTTAATAAACTGTACAAAACTCAATAAAGAACCAGTCAATAAACTGTACAAAACTCAATAAAAAACCAGTCAACAAACTGTACAAAACTCAATAAAGAACCAGTCAATAAACTGTACAAAACTAAATAAAGAAACAGTCAATAAACTGTACAAAATTAAATAAAGAACCAGTCGATAAATTGTACACAAACTAAATAAAGAAACAGTCAATAAACTGTACAAAACTTAATAAAGAACCAGTCAATAAACTGTACAAAACTGAATAAAGAAACAGTCAATAAACTGTACAAAACTAAATAAAGAACAAGTCAATAAACTGTAAAAAACTGAATAAAGAACCAGTCAATAAAGTGTACAAAACTCAATAAAGAACCAGTCAATAAACATTACAAAACTGAATGAAGAAACAGTCTATAAACTGTACAAAACTCAATAAACAACCAGTCAATAAACTGTACAAAACTAAATAAAGAAACAGTCTATAAACTGTAGAAAACTAAATAAAGAAACAGTCAATAAACTGTACAAAACTCAATAAAGAACCAGTCAATAAACTGTACAAAACTGAATAAAGAACCAGTCAACAAAATGTACAAAACTCAAAAAAGAACCAGTCAATAAACATTACAAAACTGAATAAAAAAACAGTCAATAAACTGTACAAAACTCAATAAAGAACAAGTCAATAAACTGTACAAAACTAAACAAAGAAACAGCCAATAAACTGTACAAAACTAAATAAAGAAACAGTCAATAAACATTACAAAACTAAAAAAAGAACCAGTCAATAAATTGTACACAAACTAAAGAAAGAAACATTCAATAAAGTGTACAAAACTCAATAAAGAACCAGTCAAAAAAATTGTACACAAACTCAATAAAGAACCAGTCAATAAACTGTACAAAACTGAATAAAGAACCAGTCAATAAACTGTACAAAACTCAATAAAGAACCAGTCAATAAACTGTACAAAACTGAATAAAGAACTAGTCAATAAACTGTACAAAACTAAATAAAGCACCAGTCAATAAATTGTACACAAACTAAATAAAGAAACAGTCAATAAACTGTACACAACTTAATAAAGAACCAGTCAATAAACTGTACAAAACTCAATAAAGAAACAGTCAATAAACTGTACAAAACTAAATAAAGAACAAGTCAATAAACTGTACAAAACTGAATAAAGAACCAGTCAATAAAGTGTAGAAAACTCAAAAAAGAACCAGGCAATAAACATTACAAAACTGAATGAAGAAACAGTCTATAAACTGTACAAAACTCAATAAACAACCAGTCAATAAATTGTACAAAACTAAATAAAGAACCAGTCAATAAATTGTACACAAACTAAATAAAGAAACAGTCAATAAACTGTACACAACTTAATAAAGAACCAGTCAATAAACTGTACAAAACTAAATAAAGAACCAGTCAATAAATTGTACACAAACTAAATAAAGAAACAGTCAATAAACTGTACACAACTTAATAAAGAACCAGTCAATAAATTGTACACAAACTCAATAAAGAACCAGTCAATAAACTTTACAAAACTCAATAAACAACCAGTCAATAAACTGTACAAAACTCAATAAACAACCAGTCAATAAATTGTACAAAACTAGATAAATAACCAGTCAATAAATTGTACACAAACTAAATAAAGAAACAGTCAATAAACTGTACACAACTTAATAAAGAACCAGTCAATAAACTGTACAAAACAAAATAAAGAACCAGTCAATAAATTGTACACAAACTAAATAAAGAAACAGCCAATAAAGTGTACAAAACTCAATAAAGAACCAGTCAATAAATTGTACACAAACTCAAAAAAGAACCAGTCAATAAACTTTACAAAACTCAATAAAGAACCAGTCAATAAACTGTACAAAACTCAATAAAAAACCAGTCAACAAACTGTACAAAACTCAATAAAGAACCAGTCAATAAACTGTACAAAACTAAATAAAGAAACAGTCAATAAACTGTACAAAACTAAACAAAGAACCAGTCAATAAATTGTACACAAACTAAATAAAGAAACAGTCAATAAACTGTACACAACTTAATAAAGAACCAGTCAATAAACTGTACAAAACTCAATAAAGAAACAGTCAATAAACTGTACAAAACTAAATAAAGAACAAGTCAATAAACTGTACAAAACTGAATAAAGAACCAGTCAATAAAGTGTACAAAACTCAATAAAGAACCAGTCAATAAACATTACAAAACTGAATGAAGAAACAGTCTATAAACTGTACAAAACTCAATAAACAACCAGTCAATAAATTGTACAAAACTAAATAAAGAAACAGTCAACAAAATGTACAAAACTCAAAAAAGAACCAGTCAATAAACTGTACAAAACTGAATAAAGAACCAGTCAACAAAATGTACAAAACTCAAAAAAGAACCAGTCTATAAACATTACAAAACTGAATAAAAAAACAGTCAATAAACTGTACAAAACTCAATACAGAACAAGTCAATAAACTGTACAAAACTAAACAGAGAAACAGTCAATAAACTGTACAAAACTAAATAAAGAAACAGTCAATAAACATTACAAAACTAAAAAAAGAACCAGTCAATAAATTGTACACAAACTAAAGAAAGAAACATTAAATAAAGTGTACAAAACTCAATAAAGAACCAGTCAATAAATTGTACACAAACTCAATAAAGAACCAGTCAATAAACTGTACAAAACTGAATAAAGAACCAGTCAATAAACTGTACAAAACTCAATAAAGAACCAGTCAATAAACTGTACAAAACTGAATAAAGAACTAGTCAATAAACTGTACAAACCTCAATAAAGAACCAGTCAAAAAACTGTACAAAACTAAATAAAGAAACAGTCAATAAAGTGTACAAAACTCAATAAAGAACCAGTCAATAAATGGTACACAAATTCAATAAAGAACCAGTCAATAAACTGTACAAAACTTAATAAAGAACCAGTCAATCAACTGTACAAAACTCAATAAAGAACCAGTCAATAAATTGTACAAAACTGAATAAAGAACTAATCAACAAACTGTACAAAACTCAATAAAGAACCAGTCAATAAACTGTACAAAACTAAATAAAGAAACAGTCAATAAACTGTACAAAATTAAATAAAGAACCAGTCAATAAATTGTACACAAATAAAATAAAGAACAAGTCAATAAACTGTACAAAACTGAATAAAAAACCAGCCAATAACCTGTACAAAACTCAATAAAGAACCAGTCAATAAACTGTACAAAACTTAATAAAGAAACGGTCAATAAACTGTACAAAACTAAATAAAGAAACAGTCAATAAACTGTAAAAAACTAATTAAAGAACCAGTCAATAAATTGTACACAAACTACATAAAGTAAGAGTCAATAAACTGTACAAAACTAAATAAAGAAACAGTCAATAAACTGTACATAACTAAATAAAGAACCAGTCAATAAATTGTACACAAACTCAATAAAGAACCAGTCAATAAACTTTACAAAACTGAATAAAGAACCAGTCAATAAACTGTACAAAACTGAATAAAGAACCAGTACAATAAACTGTACAAAACTCAATAAAAAACTAGTCAATAAACTGTACAAAACTGAATAAAGAACCAGTCAATAAAATGAACAAAACTCAAAAAAGAACCAGTCAATAAACATTACAAAACTGAATAAGGAACCAGTCAATAAACTGCACAAAACTCAATAAAGAACCAGTCAATAAACATTAGAAAACTGAATAAAGAAACCGTGAATAAACTGTACAAAACTCAATAAAGAACAAGTCAATAAACTGTACTGAACTAAACAAAGAAACAGTCAATAAACTGTACAAAAAATTGAAGAAAAAAGAAAAAATTGTACACAAACTCAATAAAGAACCAGTCAATAAACTGTACAAAACTGAATAAAGAACCAGTCAATAAACTGTACAAAACTCAATAAAGAACCAGTCAATAAACTGTACAAAACTGAATAAAGAACTAGTCAATAAACTGTACAAACCTCAATAAAGAACCAGTCAATAAACTGTACAAAACTAAATAAAGAAACAGTCAATAAAGTGTACAAAACTCAATAAAGAACCAGTCAATAAATTGTACACAAATAAAATAAAGAACAAGTCAATAAACTGTACAAAACTGAATAAAAAACCAGCCAATAACCTGTACAAAACTCAATAAAGAACCAGTCAATACACTGTACAAAACTTAATAAAGAAACGGTCAATAAACTGTACAAAACTAAATAAAGAAACAGTCAATAAACTGTACAAAACTAATTAAAGAACCAGTCAATAAATTGTACACAAACTACATAAAGTAAGAGTCAATAAACTGTACAAAACTAAATAAAGAAACAGTCAATAAACTGTACAAAACTAAATAAAGAACCAGTCAATAAATTGTACACAAACTCAATAAAGAACCAGTCAATAAACTTTACAAAACTGAATAAAGAACCAGTCAATAAACTGTACAAAACTGAATAAAGAACCAGAACAATAAACTGTACAAAACTCAATAAAAAACTAGTCAATAAACTGTACAAAACTGAATAAAGAACCAGTCAATAAAATGAACAAAACTCAAAAAAGAACCAGTCAATAAACATTACAAAACTGAATAAGGAACCAGTCAATAAACTGCACAAAACTCAATAAAGAACCAGTCAATAAACATTAGAAAACTGAATAAAGAAACCGTGAATAAACTGTACAAAACTCAATAAAGAACAAGTCAATAAACTGTACTGAACTAAACAAAGAAACAGTCAATAAACTGTACAAAACTAAATAAAGAGACAGTCAATAAACTGTACAAAACTCAATAAAGAACCAGTCAATAAATTGTACACAAACTAAATAAAGAAACAGTCAATAAAGTGTACAAAACTCAATATAGAACCAGTCAATAAACATTACAAAACTGAATGAAGAAACAGTCTATAAACTGTACAAAACTCAATAAACAACCAGTCAATAAATTGTACAAAACTATAATAAAGAAACAGTCAATAAACTGTAGAAAACTAAATAAAGAAACAGTCAATAAACTATAAAAAACTCAATAAAGAACCAGTCAATAAACTGTACAAAACTGAATAAAGAACCAGTCAAAAAAATGTACAAAACTCAAAAAAGAACCAGTCAATAAACATTACAAAACTGAATAAAGAAGCAGTCAATAAACTGTACAAAACTCAATAAAGAACCAGTCAATAAAAATTACAAAACTGAATAAAGAAACAGTCAATAAACTGTACAAAACTCAATAAAGAACAAGTCAATAAACTGTACAAAACTAAACAAAGAAACAGTCAATAAACTGTACAAAACTAAATAAAGAAACAGTCAATAAACATTACAAAACTAAAAAAAGAACCAGTCAATAAATTGTACACAAACTAAATAAAGAAACAGCCAATAAAGTGTACAAAACTCAATAAAGAACCAGCCAATAAATTGTACACAAACTCAATAAAGAACCAGTCAATAAACTTTACTAAACTCAATAAAGAACCAGTCAATAAACTGTACAAAACTCAATAAAGAACCAGTCAATAAACTGTACAAAACTCAATAAAAAACCAGTCAACAAACTGTACAAAACTCAATAAAGAACCAGTCAATAAACTGTACAAAACTAAATAAAGAAACAGTCAATAAACATTACAAAACTGAATGAAGAAACAGTCTATAAACTGTACAAAACTCAATAAACAACCAGTCAATAAATTGTACAAAACTAAATAAAGAAACAGTCTATAAACTGTAGAAAACTAAATAAAGAAACAGTCAATAAACTGTACAAAACTCAATAAAGAACCAGTCAATAAACTGTACAAAACTGAATAAAGAACCAGTCAACAAAATGTACAAAACTCAAAAAAGAACCAGTCAATAAACATTACAAAACTGAATAAAAAAACAGTCAATAAACTGTACAAAACTCAATAAAGAACAAGTCAATAAACTGTACAAAACTAAACAAAGAAACAGTCAATAAACTGTACAAAACTAAATAAAGAAACAGTCAATAAACATTACAAAACTAAAAAAAGAACCAGTCAATAAATTGTACACAAACTAAAGAAAGAAACATTCAATAAAGTGTACAAAACTCAATAAAGAACCAGTTAATAAATTGTACACAAACTCAATAAAGAACCAGTCAATAAACTGTACAAAACTGAATAAAGAACCAGTCAATAAACTGTACAAAACTCAATAAAGAACCAGTCAATAAACTGTACAAAACTGAATAAAGAACTAGTCAATAAACTGTACAAAACTAAATAAAGCACCAGTCAATAAATTGTACACAAACTAAATAAAGAAACAGTCAATAAACTGTACACAACTTAATAAAGAACCAGTCAATAAACTGTACAAAACTCAATAAAGAAACAGTCAATAAACTGTACAAAACTAAATAAAGAACAAGTCAATAAACTGTACAAAACTGAATAAAGAACCAGTCAATAAAGTGTAGAAAACTCAAAAAAGAACCAGTCAATAAACTTTACAAAACTGAATAAAGAACCAGTCAATAAACTGTACAAAACTGAATAAAGAACCAGTACAATAAACTGTACAAAACTCAATAAAAAACTAGTCAATAAACTGTACAAAACTGAATAAAGAACCAGTCAATAAAATGAACAAAACTCAAAAAAGAACCAGTCAATAAACATTACAAAACTGAATAAGGAACCAGTCAATAAACTGCACAAAACTCAATAAAGAACCAGTCAATAAACATTAGAAAACTGAATAAAGAAACCGTGAATAAACTGTACAAAACTCAATAAAGAACAAGTCAATAAACTGTACTGAACTAAACAAAGAAACAGTCAATAAACTGTACAAAAAATTGAAGAAAAAAGAAAAAAAATTGTACACAAACTCAATAAAGAACCAGTCAATAAACTGTACAAAACTGAATAAAGAACCAGTCAATAAACTGTACAAAACTCAATAAAGAACCAGTCAATAAACTGTACAAAACTGAATAAAGAACTAGTCAATAAACTGTACAAACCTCAATAAAGAACCAGTCAATAAACTGTACAAAACTAAATAAAGAAACAGTCAATAAAGTGTACAAAACTCAATAAAGAACCAGTCAATAAATTGTACACAAATAAAATAAAGAACAAGTCAATAAACTGTACAAAACTGAATAAAAAACCAGCCAATAACCTGTACAAAACTCAATAAAGAACCAGTCAATACACTGTACAAAACTTAATAAAGAAACGGTCAAAAAACTGTACAAAACTAAATAAAGAAACAGTCAATAAACTGTACAAAACTAATTAAAGAACCAGTCAATAAATTGTACACAAACTACATAAAGTAAGAGTCAATAAACTGTACAAAACTAAATAAAGAAACAGTCAATAAACTGTACAAAACTAAATAAAGAACCAGTCAATAAATTGTACACAAACTCAATAAAGAACCAGTCAATAAACTTTACAAAACTGAATAAAGAACCAGTCAATAAACTGTACAAAACTGAATAAAGAACCAGAACAATAAACTGTACAAAACTCAATAAAAAACTAGTCAATAAACTGTACAAAACTGAATAAAGAACCAGTCAATAAAATGAACAAAACTCAAAAAAGAACCAGTCAATAAACATTACAAAACTGAATAAGGAACCAGTCAATAAACTGCACAAAACTCAATAAAGAACCAGTCAATAAACATTAGAAAACTGAATAAAGAAACCGTGAATAAACTGTACAAAACTCAATAAAGAACAAGTCAATAAACTGTACTGAACTAAACAAAGAAACAGTCAATAAACTGTACAAAACTAAATAAAGAGACAGTCAATAAACTGTACAAAACTCAATAAAGAACCAGTCAATAAATTGTACACAAACTAAATAAAGAAACAGTCAATAAAGTGTACAAAACTCAATATAGAACCAGTCAATAAACATAACAAAACTGAATGAAGAAACAGTCTATAAACTGTACAAAACTCAATAAACAACCAGTCAATAAATTGTACAAAACTATAATAAAGAAACAGTCAATAAACTGTAGAAAACTAAATAAAGAAACAGTCAATAAACTATAAAAAACTCAATAAAGAACCAGTCAATAAACTGTACAAAACTGAATAAAGAACCAGTCCAAAAAATGTACAAAACTCAATAAACAACCAGTCAATAAACATTACAAAACTGAATAAAGAAGCAGTCAATAAACTGTACAAAACTCAATAAAGAACCAGTCAATAAAAATTACAAAACTGAATAAAGAAACAGTCAATAAACTGTACAAAACTCAATAAAGAACAAGTCAATAAACTGTACAAAACTAAACAAAGAAACAGTCAATAAACTGTACAAAACTAAATAAAGAAACAGTCAATAAACATTACAAAACTAAAAAAAGAACCAGTCAATAAATTGTACACAAACTAAATAAAGAAACAGCCAATAAAGTGTACAAAACTCAATAAAGAACCAGCCAATAAATTGTACACAAACTCAATAAAGAACTAGTCAATAAACTTTACTAAACTCAATAAAGAACCAGTCAATAAACTGTACAAAACTCAATAAAGAACCAGTCAATAAACTGTACAAAACTCAATAAAAAACCAGTCAACAAACTGTACAAAACTCAATAAAGAACCAGTCAATAAACTGTACAAAACTAAATAAAGAAACAGTCAATAAACATTACAAAACTGAATGAAGAAACAGTCTATCAACTGTACAAAACTCAATAAACAACCAGTCAATAAATTGTACAAAACTAAATAAAGAAACAGTCTATAAACTGTAGAAAACTAAATAAAGAAACAGTCAATAAACTGTACAAAACTCAATAAAGAACCAGTCAATAAACTGTACAAAACTGAATAAAGAACCAGTCAACAAAATGTACAAAACTCAAAAAAGAACCAGTCAATAAACAATACAAAACTGAATAAAAAACAGTCAATAAACTGTACAAAACTCAATAAAGAACAAGTCAATAAACTGTACAAAACTAAACAAAGAAACAGTCAATAAACTGTACAAAACTAAATAAAGAAACAGTCAATAAACATTACAAAACTAAAAAAAGAACCAGTCAATAAATTGTACACAAACTAAAGAAAGAAACATTCAATAAAGTGTACAAAACTCAATAAAGAACCAGTTAATAAATTGTACACAAACTCAATAAAGAACCAGTCAATAAACTGTACAAAACTGAATAAAGAACCAGTCAATAAACTGTACAAAACTCAATAAAGAACCAGTCAATAAACTGTACAAAACTGAATAAAGAACTAGTCAATAAACTGTACAAAACTAAATAAAGCACCAGTCAATAAATTGTACACAAACTAAATAAAGAAACAGTCAATAAACTGTACACAACTTAATAAAGAACCAGTCAATAAACTGTACAAAACTCAATAAAGAAACAGTCAATAAACTGTACAAAACTAAATAAAGAACAAGTCAATAAACTGTACAAAACTGAATAAAGAACCAGTCAATAAAGTGTAGAAAACTCAAAAAAGAACCAGTCAATAAACATTACAAAACTGAATGAAGAAACAGTCTATAAACTGTACAAAACTCAATAAACAACCAGTCAATAAATTGTACAAAACTAGATAAAGAACCAGTCAATAAATTGTACACAAACTAAATAAAGAAACAGTCAATAAACTGTACACAACTTAATAAAGAACCAGTCAATAAACTGTACAAAACTAAATAAAGAACCAGTCAATAAATTGTACACAAACTAAATAAAGAAACAGTCAATAAACTGTACACAACTTAATAAAGAACCATTCAATAAACTGTACAAAACTCAATAAAGAAACAGTCAATAAACTGTACAAAACTAAATAAAGAACAAGTCAATAAACTGTACAAAACGGAATAAAGAACCAGTCAATAAAGTGTAGAAAACTCAAAAAAGAACCAGTCAATAAACATTACAAAACTGAATAAAGAACCAGTCAACAAAATGTACAAAACTCAAAAAAGAACCAGTCAATGAACATTACAAAACTGAATAAAAAAACAGTCAATAAACTGTACAAAACTCAATAAAGAACAAGTCAATAAAGTCTACAAAACTAAACAGAGAAACAGTCAATAAACTGTACAAAACTAAATAAAGAAACAGTCAATAAACATTACAAAACTAAAAAAAGAACCAGTCAATAAATTGTACACAAACTAAAGAAAGAAACATTAAATAAACTGTACAAAACTGAATAAAGAACCGGTCAATAAATTGTACACAAACTAAATAAGGACAGTCAATAAATTGTACAAAACTAAATAAAGAAACAGTCAATAAACTGTACAAAACTAAATAAAGAAACAGTCAATAAACTGTACAAAACTAAATAAAGAACAAGTCAATAAACTGTAAAAAACTGAATAAAGAACCAGTCAATAAAGTGTACAAAACTCAATAAAGAACCAGTCAATAAACATTACAAAACTGAATGAAGAAACAGTCTATAAACTGTACAAAACTCAATAAACAACCAGTCAATAAATTGTACAAAACTAAATAAAGAAACAGTCTATAAACTGTAGAAAACTAAATAAAGAAACAGTCAATAAACTGTACAAAACTCAATAAAGAACCAGTCAATAAACTGTACAAAACTGAATAAAGAACCAGTCAACAAAATGTACAAAACTTAAAAAAGAACCAGTCAATAAACATTACAAAACTGAATAAAAAAACAGTCAATAAACTGTACAAAACTCAATAAAGAACAAGTCAATAAACTGTACAAAACTAAACAAAGAAACAGTCAATAAACTGTACAAAACTAAATAAAGAAACAGTCAATAAACATTACAAAACTAAAAAAAGAACCAGTCAATAAATTGTACACAAACTAAAGAAAGAAACATTCAATAAAGTGTACAAAACTCAATAAAGAACCAGTCAATAAACTGTACAAAACTGAATAAAGAACTAGTTAATAAACTGTACAAAACTAAATAAAGCACCAGTCAATACATTGTACACAAACTAAATAAAGAAACAGTCAATAAACTGTACACAACTTAATAAAGAACCAGTCAATAAACTGTACAAAACTCAATAAAGAAACAGTCAATAAACTGTACAAAACTAAATAAAGAACAAGTCAATAAACTGTACAAAACTGAATAAAGAACCAGTCAATAAAGTGTAGAAAACTCAAAAAAGAACCAGTCAATAAACATTACAAAACTGAATGAAGAAACAGTCTATAAACTGTACAAAACTCAATAAACAACCAGTCAATAAATTGTACAAAACTAGATAAAGAACCAGTCAATAAATTGTACACAAACTAAATAAAGAAACAGTCAATAAACTGTACACAACTTAATAAAGAACCAGTCAATAAACTGTACAAAACTAAATAAAGAGCCAGTCAATAAATTGTGCACAAACTAAATAAAGAAACAGTCAATAAACTGTACACAACTTAATAAAGAACCAGTCAATAAACTGTACAAAACTCAATAAAGAAACAGTCAATAAACTGTACAAAACTAAATAAAGAACAAGACAATAAACTGTTCAAAACGGAATAAAGAACCAGTCAATAAAGTGTAGAAAACTCAAAAAAGAACCAGTCAATAAACATTACAAAACTGAATAAAGAACCAGTCAACAAAATGTACAAAACTCAAAAAAGAACCAGTCAATAAACATTACAAAACTGAATAAAAAAACAGTCAATAAACTGTACAGAACTCAATAAAGAACAAGTCAATAAACTGTACAAAACTAAACAGAGAAACAGTCAATAAAGTGTACAAAACTAAATAAAGAAACAGTCAATAAACATTACAAAACTAAAAAAAGAACCAGTCAATAAATTGTACACAAACTAAAGAAAGAAACATTAAATAAAGTGTACAAAACTCAATAAAGAACCAGTCAATAAATTGTACACAAACTCAATAAAGAACCAGTCAATAAACTGTACAAAACTGAATAAAGAACCAGTCAATAAACTGTACAAAACTCAATAAAGAACCAGTCAATAAACTGTACAAAACTGAATAAGAACTAGTCAATAAACTGTACAAACCTCAATAAAGAACCAGTCAATAAACTGTACAAAACTAAATAAAGAAACAGTCAATAAACTGTACAAAATTAAATAAAGAACCAGTCAATAAATTGTACACAAACAAAATAAAGAAAAAGTCAATAAACTGTACAAAACTGAATAAAACACCAGCCAATAACCTGTACAAAACTCAATAAAGAACCAGTCAATAAAGTGTACAAAACTCAATAAAGAACCAGTCAATAAACTGTACAAAACTTAATAAAGAAACGGTCACTAAACTGTACAAAACTAAATAAAGAAACAGTCAATAAACTGTACAAAACTAAATAAAGAACCAGTCAATAAATTGTACACAAACTAAATAAAGCAACAGTCAAGAAACTGTACAAAACTAAATAAAGAAACAGTCAATAAACTGTACAAAACTAAATAAAGAACCAGTCAATAAACTGTACAAAACTGAATAAAGAACCAGTCAACAAAATGTACAAAACTCAAAAAAGAACCAGTCAATAAACATTACAAAACTGAATAAAAAAACAGTCAATAAACTGTACAAAACTCAATAAAGAACAAGTCAATAAACTGTACAAAACTAAACAAAGAAACAGTCAATAAACGGTACAAAACTAAATAAAGAAACAGTCAATAAACATTACAAAACTAAAAAAAGAACCAGTCAATAAATTGTACACAAACTAAAGAAAGAAACATTCAATAAAGTGTACAAAACTCAATAAAGAACCAGTCAATAAATTGTACACAAACTCAATAAAGAACCAGTCAATAAACGGTACAAAACTGAATAAAGAACCAGTCAATAAACTGTACAAAACTCAATAAAGAACCAGTCAATAAACTGTACAAAACTGAATAAAGAACTAGTTAATAAACTGTACAAAACTAAATAAAGCACCAGTCAATACATTGTACACAAACTAAATAAAGAAACAGTCAATAAACTGTACACAACTTAATAAAGAACCAGTCAATAAACTGTACAAAACTAAATAAAGAACAAGTCAATAAACTGTACAAAACTGAATAAAGAACCAGTCAATAAAGTGTAGAAAACTCAAAAAAGAACCAGTCAATAAACATTACAAAACTGAATGAAGAAACAGTCTATAAACTGTACAAAACTCAATAAACAACCAGTCAATAAATTGTACAAAACTAGATAAAGAACCAGTCAATAAATTGTACACAAACTAAATAAAGAAACAGTCAATAAACTGTACACAACTTAATAAAGAACCAGTCAATAAACTGTACAAAACTAAATAAAGAGCCAGTCAATAAATTGTGCACAAACTAAATAAAGAAACAGTCAATAAACTGTACACAACTTAATAAAGAACCAGTCAATAAACTGTACAAAACTCAATAAAGAAACAGTCAATAAACTGTACAAAACTAAATAAAGAACAAGTCAATAAACTGTACAAAACGGAATAAAGAACCAGTCAATAAAGTGTAGAAAACTCAAAAAAGAACCAGTCAATAAACATTACAAAACTGAATAAAGAACCAGTCAACAAAATGTACAAAACTCAAAAAAGAACCAGTCAATAAACATTACAAAACTGAATAAAAAAACAGTCAATAAACTGTACAAAACTCAATAAAGAACAAGTCAATAAACTGTACAAAACTAAACAGAGAAACAGTCAATAAACTTTACAAAACTAAATAAAGAAACAGTCAATAAACATTACAAAACTAAAAAAAGAACCAGTCAATAAATTGTACACAAACTAAAGAAAGAAACATTAAATAAAGTGTGCAAAACTCAATAAAGAACCAGTCAATAAATTGTACACAAACTCAATAAAGAACCAGTCAATAAACTGTACAAAACTGAATAAAGAACCAGTCAATAAACTGTACAAAACTCAATAAAGAACCAGTCAATAAACTGTACAAAACTGAATAAGAACTAGTCAATAAACTGTACAAACCTCAATAAAGAACCAGTCAATAAACTGTACAAAACTAAATAAAGAAACAGTCAATAAACTGTACAAAATTAAATAAAGAACCAGTCAATAAATTGTACACAAACAAAATAAAGAAAAAGTCAATAAACTGTACAAAACTGAATAAAACACCAGCCAATAACCTGTACAAAACTCAATAAAGAACCAGTCAATAAAGTGTACAAAACTCAATAAAGAACCAGTCAATAAACTGTACAAAACTTAATAAAGAAACGGTCACTAAACTGTACAAAACTAAATAAAGAAACAGTCAATAAACTGTACAAAACTAAATAAAGAACCAGTCAATAAATTGTACACAAACTAAATAAAGCAACAGTCAAGAAACTGTACAAAACTAAATAAAGAAACAGTCAATAAACTGTACAAAACTAAATAAAGAACCAGTCAATAAATTGTACACAAACTCAATAAAGAACCAGTCAATAAACTTTCCAAAACTGAATAAAGAACCAGTCAATAAACTGTACAAAACTGAATAAAGAACCAGTCAATAAACTGTACAAAACTCAATAAAAAACCAGTCAATAAACTGTACAAAACTGAATAAAGAACCAGTCAATAAAATGAACAAAACTAAAAAAAGAACCAGTCAATAAACATTACAAAACTGAATAAGGAACCAGTCAATAAACTGCACAAAACTCAATAAATAACCAGTCAATAATCATTACAAATCTGAATAAAGAAACAGTCAATAAACTGTACAAAACTCAATAAAGAACAAGTCAATAAACTGTACTAAACTAAACAACGAAACAGCCAATAAACTGTACAAAACTAAATAAAGAAACAGTCAATAAACATTACAAAACTAAAAAAAGAACCAGTCAATAAATTGTACACAAACTAAATAAAGAAACAGTCAATAAAGTGTACAAAACTCAATAAAGAACCAGCCAATAAATTGTACACAAACTCAAAAAAGAACCATTCAATAAACTGTACAAAACTAAATAAAGAACCAGTCAATAAACTGTACAAAACTCAATAAAGAACCAGTCAATAAACTACACAAAACTTAACAAGAACCAGTCAATAAACTGTACAAAACTGAATAAAGAACCAGTCAATAAACTGTACAAAACTCAATAAAGAACCAGTCAATAAACATTACAAAACTGTAAAAAGAACCAGTCAATAAACTGTACAAAACTAAATAAAGAAACAGTCAATAAACTGTACAAAACTCAATAAAGAACCAGTCAATAAACTGTACAAAACTGAATAAAGAACCAGTCAAAAAAATGTACAAAACTCAAAAAAGAACCAGTCAATAAACTGTACTGAACTAAACAAAGAAACAGTCAATAAACTGTACAAAACTAAATAAAGAGACAGTCAATAAACTGTACAAAACTCAATAAAGAACCAGTCAATAAATTGTACACAAACTAAATAAAGAAACAGTCAATAAAGTGTACAAAACTCAATATAGAACCAGTCAATAAACATTACAAAACTGAATGAAGAAACAGTCTATAAACTGTACAAAACTCAATAAACAACCAGTCAATAAATTGTACAAAACTATAATAAAGAAACAGTCAATAAACTGTAGAAAACTCAATAAAGAAACAGTCAATAAACTATAAAAAACTCAATAAAGAACCAGTCAATAAACTGTACAAAACTGAATAAAGAACCAGTCAAAAAAATGTACAAAACTCAAAAAAGAACCAGTCAATAAACATTACAAAACTGAATAAAGAAGCAGTCAATAAACTGTACAAAACTCAATAAAGAACCAGTCAATAAAAATTACAAAACTGAATAAAGAACCAGTCAATAAACTGTACAAAACTGAATAAAGAACCAGTCAATAAACTGTACAAAACTCAATAAAAAACCAGTCAATAAACTGTACAAAACTGAATAAAGAACCAGTCAATAAAATGAACAAAACTAAAAAAAGAACCAGTCAATAAACATTACAAAACTGAATAAGGAACCAGTCAATAAACTGCACAAAACTCAATAAATAACCAGTCAATAATCATTACAAATCTGAATAAAGAAACAGTCAATAAACTGTACAAAACTCAATAAAGAACAAGTCAATAAACTGTACTAAACTAAACAACGAAACAGCCAATAAACTGTACAAAACTAAATAAAGAAACAGTCAATAAACATTACAAAACTAAAAAAAGAACCAGTCAATAAATTGTACACAAACTAAATAAAGAAACAGTCAATAAAGTGTACAAAACTCAATAAAGAACCAGCCAATAAATTGTACACAAACTCAAAAAAGAACCATTCAATAAACTGTACAAAACTAAATAAAGAACCAGTCAATAAACTGTACAAAACTCAATAAAGAACCAGTCAATAAACTACACAAAACTTAACAAGAACCAGTCAATAAACTGTACAAAACTGAATAAAGAACCAGTCAATAAACTGTACAAAACTCAATAAAGAACCAGTCAATAAACATTACAAAACTGTAAAAAGAACCAGTCAATAAACTGTAGAAAACTAAATAAAGAAACAGTCAATAAACTGTACAAAACTCAATAAAGAACCAGTCAATAAACTGTACAAAACTGAATAAAGAACCAGTCAAAAAAATGTACAAAACTCAAAAAAGAACCAGTCAATAAACTGTACTGAACTAAACAAAGAAACAGTCAATAAACTGTACAAAACTAAATAAAGAGACAGTCAATAAACTGTACAAAACTCAATAAAGAACCAGTCAATAAATTGTACACAAACTAAATAAAGAAACAGTCAATAAAGTGTACAAAACTCAATATAGAACCAGTCAATAAACATTACAAAACTGAATGAAGAAACAGTCTATAAACTGTACAAAACTCAATAAACAACCAGTCAATAAATTGTACAAAACTATAATAAAGAAACAGTCAATAAACTGTAGAAAACTAAATAAAGAAACAGTCAATAAACTATAAAAAACTCAATAAAGAACCAGTCAATAAACTGTACAAAACTGAATAAAGAACCAGTCAAAAAAATGTACAAAACTCAAAAAAGAACCAGTCAATAAACATTACAAAACTGAATAAAGAAGCAGTCAATAAACTGTACAAAACTCAATAAAGAACCAGTCAATAAAAATTACAAAACTGAATAAAGAAACAGTCAATAAACTGTACAAAACTCAATAAAGAACAAGTCAATAAACTGTACAAAACTAAAGAAAGAAACAGTCAATAAACTGTACAAAACTAAATAAAGAAACAGTCAATAAACATTACAAAACTAAAAAAAGAACCAGTCAATAAATTGTACACAAACTAAATAAAGAAACAGCCAATAAAGTGTACAATACTCAATAAAGAACCAGTCAATAAATTGTACACAAACTCAATAAAGAACCAGTCAATAAACTTTACAAAACTCAATAAAGAACCAGTCAATAAACTGTACAAAACTCAGTAAAGAACCAGTCAATAAACTGTACAAAACTCAATAAAAAACCAGTCAACAAACTGTACAAAACTCAATAAAGAACCAGTCAATAAACTGTACAAAACTAAATAAAGAAACAGTCAATAAACTGTACAAAATTAAATAAAGAACCAGTCAATAAATTGTACACAAACTAAATAAAGAAACAGTCAATAAACTGTACAAAACTTAATAAAGAACCAGTCAATAAACTGTACAAAACTCAATAAAGAAACAGTCAATAAACTGTACAAAACTAAATAAAGAACAAGTCAATAAACTGTAAAAAACTGAATAAAGAACCAGTCAATAAAGTGTACAAAACTCAATAAAGAACCAGTCAATAAACATTACAAAACTGAATGAAGAAACAGTCTATAAACTGTACAAAACTCAATAAACAACCAGTCAATAAATTGTACAAAATTAAATAAAGAAACAGTCTATAAACTGTGGAAAACTAAATAAAGAAACAGTCAATAAACTGTACACAACTTAATAAAGAACCAGTCAATAAACTGTACAAAACTCAATAAAGAAACAGTTAATAAACTGTACAAAACTAAATAAAGAACAAGTCAATAAACTGTACAAAACTGAATAAAGAACCAGTCAATAAAGTGTAGAAAACTCAAAAAAGAACCAGTCAATAAACATTACAAAACTGAATGAAGAAACAGTCTATAAACTGTACAAAACTCAATAAACAACCAGTCAATAAATTGTACAAAACTAGATAAAGAACCAGTCAATAAATTGTACACAAACTAAATAAAGAAACAGTCAATAAACTGTACACAACTTAATAAAGAACCAGTCAATAAACTGTACAAAACTAAATAAAGAGCCAGTCAATAAATTGTGCACAAACTAAATAAAGAAACAGTCAATAAACTGTACACAACTTAATAAAGAACCAGTCAATAAACTGTACAAAACTCAATAAAGAAACAGTCAATAAACTGTACAAAACTAAATAAAGAACAAGTCAATAAACTGTACAAAACGGAATAAAGAACCAGTCAATAAAGTGTAGAAAACTCAAAAAAGAACCAGTCAATAAACATTACAAAACTGAATAAAGAACCAGTCAACAAAATGTACAAAACTCAAAAAAGAACCAGTCAATAAACATTACAAAACTGAATAAAAAAACAGTCAATAAACTGTACAAAACTCAATAAAGAACAAGTCAATAAACTGTACAAAACTAAACAGAGAAACAGTCAATAAACTGTACAAAACTAAATAAAGAAACAGTCAATAAACATTACAAAACTAAAAAAAGAACCAGTCAATAAATTGTACACAAACTAAAGAAAGAAACATTAAATAAAGTGTACAAAACTCAATAAAGAACCAGTCAATAAATTGTACACAATCTCAATAAAGAACCAGTCAATAAACTGTACAAAACTGAATAAAGAACCAGTCAATAAACTGTACAAAACTCAATAAAGAACCAGTCAATAAACTGTACAAAACTGAATAAGAACTAGTCAATAAACTGTACAAACCTCAATAAAGAACCAGTCAATAAACTGTACAAAACTAAATAAAGAACCAGTCAATAAACTGTACAAAATTAAATAAAGAACCAGTCAATAAATTGTACACAAACAAAATAAAGAAAAAGTCAATAAACTGTACAAAACCGAATAAAACACCAGCCAATAACCTGTACAAAACTCAATAAAGAACCAGTCAATAAAGTGTACAAAACTCAATAAAGAACCAGTCAATAAACTGTACAAAACTTAATAAAGAAACGGTCACTAAACTGTACAAAACTAAATAAAGAAACAGTCAATAAACTGTACAAAACTAAATAAAGAACCAGTCAATAAATTGTACACAAACTAAATAAAGCAACAGTCAAGAAACTGTACAAAACTAAATAAAGAAACAGTCAATAAACTGTACAAAACTAAATAAAGAACCAGTCAATAAATTGTACACAAACTCAATAAAGAACCAGTCAATAAACTTTCCAAAACTGAATAAAGAACCAGTCAATAAACTGTACAAAACTGAATAAAGAACCAGTCAATAAACTGTACAAAACTCAATAAAAAACCAGTCAATAAACTGTACAAAACTGAATAAAGAACCAGTCAATAAAATGAACAAAACTAAAAAAAGAACCAGTCAATAAACATTACAAAACTGAATAAGGAACCAGTCAATAAACTGCACAAAACTCAATAAATAACCAGTCAATAATCATTACAAATCTGAATAAAGAAACAGTCAATAAACTGTATAAAACTCAATAAAGAACAAGTCAATAAACTGTACTAAACTAAACAACGAAACAGCCAATAAACTGTACAAAACTAAATAAAGAAACAGTCAATAAACATTACAAAACAAAAAAAAGAACCAGTCAATAAATTGTACACAAACTAAATAAAGAAACAGTCAATAAAGTGTACAAAACTCAATAAAGAACCAGCCAATAAATTGTACACAAACTCAAAAAAGAACCATTGAATAAACTGTACAAAACTAAATAAAGAACCAGTCAATAAACTGTACAAAACTCAATAAAGAACCAGTCAATAAACTACACAAAACTTAACAAGAACCAGTCAATAAACTGTACAAAACTGAATAAAGAACCAGTCAATAAACTGTACAAAACTCAATAAAGAACCAGTCAATAAACATTACAAAACTGTAAAAAGAACCAGTCAATAAACTGTAGAAAACTAAATAAAGAAACAGTCAATAAACTGTACAAAACTCAATAAAGAACCAGTCAATAAACTGTAAAAAACTGAATAAAGAACCAGTCAAAAAAATGTACAAAACTCAAAAAAGAACCAGTCAATAAACTGTACTGAACTAAACAAAGAAACAGTCAATAAACTGTACAAAACTAAATAAAGAGACAGTCAATAAACTGTACAAAACTCAATAAAGAACCAGTCAATAAATTGTACACAAACTAAATAAAGAAACAGTCAATAAAGTGTACAAAACTCAATATAGAACCAGTCAATAAACATTACAAAACTGAATGAAGAAACAGTCTATAAACTGTACAAAACTCAATAAACAACCAGTCAATAAATTGTACAAAACTATAATAAAGAAACAGTCAATAAACTGTAGAAAACTAAATAAAGAAACAGTCAATAAACTATAAAAAACTCAATAAAGAACCAGTCAATAAACTGTACAAAACTGAATAAAGAACCAGTCAAAAAAATGTACAAAACTCAAAAAAGAACCAGTCAATAAACATTACAAAACTGAATAAAGAAGCAGTCAATAAACTGTACAAAACTCAATAAAGAACCAGTCAATAAAAATTACAAAACTGAATAAAGAAACAGTCAATAAACTGTACAAAACTCAATAAAGAACAAGTCAATAAACTGTACAAAACTAAAGAAAGAAACAGTCAATAAACTGTACAAAACTGAATAAAGAAACAGTCAATAAACATTACAAAACTAAAAAAAAGAACCAGTCAATAAATTGTACACAAACTAAATAAAGAAACAGCCAATAAAGTGTACAATACTCAATAAAGAACCAGTCAATAAATTGTACACAAACTCAATAAAGAACCAGTCAATAAACTTTACAAAACTCAATAAAGAACCAGTCAATAAACTGTACAAAACTCAGTAAAGAACCAGTCAATAAACTGTACAAAACTCAATAAAATACCAGTCAACAAACTGTACAAAACTCAATAAAGAACCAGTCAATAAACTGTACAAAACTAAATAAAGAAACAGTCAATAAACTGTACAAAATTAAATAAAGAACCAGTCAATAAATTGTACACAAACTAAATAAAGAAACAGTCAATAAACTGTACAAAACTTAATAAAGAACCAGTCAATAAACTGTACAAAACTCAATAAAGAAACAGTCAATAAACTGTACAAAACTAAATAAAGAACAAGTCAATAAACTGTAAAAAACTGAATAAAGAACCAGTCAATAAAGTGTACAAAACTCAATAAAGAACCAGTCAATAAACATTACAAAACTGAATGAAGAAACAGTCTATAAACTGTACAAAACTCAATAAACAACCAGTCAATAAATTGTACAAAATTAAATAAAGAAACAGTCTATAAACTGTGGAAAACTAAATAAAGAAACAGTCAATAAATTGTACAAAACTCAATAAACAACCAGTCAATAAACTGTACAAAACTGAATAAAGAACCAGTCAACAAAATGTACAAAACTCAAAAAAGAACCAGTCAATAAACATTACAAAACTGAATAAAAAACAGTCAATAAACTGTACAAAACTCAATTAAGAACAAGTCAATAAACTGTACAAAACTAAACAAAGAAACAGTCAATAAACTGTACAAAACTAAATAAAGAAACAGTCAATAAAAATTACAAAACAAAAAAAAGAACCAGTCAATAAATTGTACACAAACTAAAGAAAGAAACATTCAATAAAGTGTACAAAACTCAATAAAGAACCAGTCAATAAATTGTACACAAACTCAATAAAGAACCAGTCAATAAACTGTACAAAACTGAATAAAGAACCAGTCAATAAACTGTACAAAACTCAATAAAGAACCAGTCAATAAACTGTACAAAACTGAATAAAGAACTAGTCAATAAACTGTACAAAACTAAATAAAGCACCAGTCAATAAATTGTACACAAACTAAATAAAGAAACAGTCAATAAACTGTACACAACTTAATAAAGAACCAGTCAATAAACTGTACAAAACTCAATAAAGAAACAGTCAATAAACTGTACAAAACTAAATAAAGAACAAGTCAATAAACTGTACAAAACTGAATAAAGAACCAGTCAATAAAGTGTAGAAAACTCAAAAAAGAACCAGTCAATAAACATTACAAAACTGAATGAAGAAACAGTCTATAAACTGTACAAAACTCAATAAACAACCAGTCAATAAATTGTACAAAACTAGATAAAGAACCAGTGTATAAATTGTACACACACTAAATAAAGAAACAGTCAATAAACTGTACACAACTTAATAAAGAACCAGTCAATAAACTGTACAAAACTAAATAAAGAACCAGTCAATAAATTGTACACAAACTAAATAAAGAAACAGTCAATAAACTGTACACAACTTAATAAAGAACCAGTCAATAAACTGTACAAAACTCAATAAAGAAACAGTCAATAAACTGTACAAAACGAAATAAAGAACAAGTCAATAAACTGTACAAAACGGAATAAAGAACCAGTCAATAAAGTGTAGAAAACTCAAAAAAGAACCAGTCAATAAACATTACAAAACTGAATAAAGAACCAGTCAACAAAATGTACAAAACTCAAAAAAGAACCAGTCAATAAACATTACAAAACTGAATAAAAAACAGTCAATAAACTGTACAAAACTCAATAAAGAACAAGTCAATAAACTCTACCAAACTAAACAGAGAAACAGTCAATAAACTGTACAAAACTAAATAAAGAAACAGTCAATAAACATTACAAAACTAAAAAAAGAACCAGTCAATAAATTGTACACAAACTAAAGAAAGAAACATTAAATAAAGTGCACAAAACTCAATAAAGAACCAGTCAATAAATTGTACACACACTCAATAAAGAACCAGTCAATAAACTGTACAAAACTGAATAAAGAACCAGTCAATAAACTGTACAAAACTCAATAAAGAACCAGTCAATAAACTGTACAAAACTGAATAAAGAACTAGTCAATAAACTGTACAAACCTCAATAAAGAACCAGTCAATAAACTGTACAAAACTAAGTAAAGAAACAGTCAATAAACTGTACAAAATTAAATAAAGAACCAGTCAATAAATTGTACACAAACAAAATAAAGAAAAAGTCAATAAACTGTACAAAACTGAATAAAACACCAGCCAATAACCTGTACAAAACTCGATAAAGAACAAGTCTATAAAGTGTACAAAACTCAATAAAGAACCAGTCAATAAACTGTACAAAACTTAATAAAGAAACGATCACTAAACTGTACAAAACTAAATAAAGAAACAGTCAATAAACTGTACAAAACTAAATAAAGAACCAGTCAATAAATTGTACACAAACTAAATAAAGTAACAGTCAATAAACTGTACAAAACTAAATAAAGAAACAGTCAATAAACTGTACAAAACTAAATAAAGAACCAGTCAATAAATTGTTCACAAACTCAATAAAGAACCAGTCAATAAACTTTACAAAACTTAATAAAGAACCAGTCAATAAACTGTACAAAACTGAATAAAGAACCAGTCAATAAACTGTACAAAACCCAATAAAAAACCAGTCAATAAACTGTACAAAACTGAATAAAGAACCAGTCAATAAAATGAACAAAACTAAAAAAAGAACCAGTCAATAAACATTACAAAACTGAATAAGGAACCAGTCAATAAACTGCACAAAACTCAATAAAGAACAAGTCAATAAACTGTACTAAACTAAACAAAGAAACAGCCAATAAACTGTACAAAACTAAATAAAGAAACAGTCAATATACATTACAAAACTAAAAAAAGAACCAGTCAATAAATTGTACACAAACTAAATAAAGAAACAGTCAATAAAGTGTACAAAACTCAATAAAGAACCAGCCAATAAATTGTACACAAACTCAAAAAAGAACCATTCAATAAACTGTACAAAACTGAATAAAGAACCATTCAATAAACTGTACAAAACTGAATAAAGAACCAGTCAATAAACTGTACAAAACTCAATAAAGAACCAGTCAATAAACTGCACAAAACTTAAAAAGAACCAGTCAATAAACTGTACAAAACTGAATAAAGAACCAGTCAATAAACTGTACAAAACTCAATAAAGAACCAGTCAATAAACATTACAAAACTGAAAAAAGAACCAGTCAATAAACTGTAGAAAACTAAATAAAAAAACAGTCAATAAACTGTACAAAACTGAATAAAGAACCAGTCAAAAAAATGTACAAAACTCAAAAAAGAACCAGTCAATAAACTGTACTGAACTAAACAAAGAAACAGTCAATAAACTGTACAAAACTAAATAAAGAGACAGTCAATAAACTGTACAAAACTCAATAAAGAACCAGTCAATATATTGTACACAAACTAAATAAAGAAACAGTCAATAAAGTGTCCAAAACTCAATATAGAACCAGTCAATAAACATTACAAAACTGAATGAAGAAACAGTCTATAAACTGTACAAAACTCAATAAACAACCAGTCAATAAATTGTACAAAACTATAATAAAGAAACAGTCAATAAACTGTAGAAAACTAAATAAAGAAACAGTCAAAAAAATGTACAAAACTCAAAAAAGAACCAGTCAATAAACATTACAAAACTGAATAAAGAAGCAGTCAATAAACTGTACAAAACTCAATAAAGAACCAGTCAATAAAAACTACAAAACTGAATAAAGAAACAGTCAATAAACTGTACAAAACTCAATAAAGAACAAGTCAATAAACTGTACAAAACTAAAGAAAGAAACAGTCAATAAACTGTACAAAACTAAATAAAGAAACAGTCAATAAACATTACAAAACTAAAAAAAGAACCAGTCAATAAATTGTACACAAACTAAATAAAGAAACAGTCAATAAAGTGTTCAAAACTCAATAAAGAACCAGTCAATAAATTGTACACAAACTCAATAAAAAACCAGTCAATAAACTTTACAAAACTCAATAAAGAACCAGTCAATAAACTGTACAAAACTCAGTAAGATACCAGTCAATAAACTGTACAAAACTCAATAAAAAACCAGTCAACAAACTGTACAAAACTCAATAAAGAACCAGTCAATAAACTGTACAAAACTAAATAAAGAAACAGTCAATAAACTGTACAAAATTAAATAAAGAACCAGTCAATAAATTGTACACAAACTAAATAAAGAAACAGTCAATAAACTGTACAAAACTTAATAAAGAACCAGTCAATAAACAGTACAAAACTCAATAAAGAAACAGTCAATAAACTGTACAAAACTAAATAAAGAACAAGTCAATAAACTGTAAAAAAACTGAATAAAGAACCAGTCAATAAACTGTACAAAACTCAATAAAAAACCAGTCAATAAACTGTACAAAACTGAATAAAGAACCAGTCAATAAAATGAACAAAACTGAAAAAAGAACCAGTCAATAAAAATTACAAAACTGAATAAGGAACCAGTCAATAAACTGCACAAAACTCAATAAATAACCAGTCAATAATCATTACAAATCTGAATAAAGAAACAGTCAATAAACTGTACAAAACTCAATAAAGAACAAGTCAATAAACTGTACTAAACTAAACAAAGAAACAGCCAATAAACTGTACAAAACTAAATAAAGAAACAGTCAATAAACATTACAAAACTAAAAAAATGAACCAGTCAATAAATTGTACACAAACTAAATAAAGAAACAGTCAATAAAGTGTACAAAACTCAATAAAGAACTAGCCAATAAATTGTGCACAAACTCAAAAAAGAACCATTCAATAAACTGTACAAAACTGAATAAAGAACCTGTCAATAAACTGTACAAAACTCAATAAAGAACCAGTCAATAAACTGTACAAAACTCAATAAAGAACCAGTCAATAAACATTACAAAACTGAAAAAAGAACCAGTCAATAAACTGTAGAAAACTAAATAAAGAAACAGTCAATAAACTGTACAAAACTCAATAAAGAACCAGTCAATAAACTGTACAAAACTGAATAAAGAACCAGTCAAAAAAATGTACAAAACTCAAAAAAGAACCAGTCAATAAACTGTACTGAACTAAACAAAGAAACAGTCATTAAACTGTACAAAACTAAATAAAGAGACAGTCAATAAACTGTACAAAACTCAATAAAGAACCAGTCAATAAATTGTACACAAACTAAATAAAGAAACAGTCAATAAAGTGTACAAAACTCAATATATAACCAGTCAATAAACATTACAAAACTGAATGAAGAAACAGTCTATAAACTGTACAAAACTCAATAAACAACCAGTCAATAAATTGTACAAAACTATAATAAAGAAACAGTCAATAAACTGTAGAAAACTAAATAAAGAAACAGTCAATAAACTATAAAAAACTCAATAAAGAACCAGTCAATAAACTGTACAAAACTGAATAAAGAACCAGTCAAAAAAATGTAGAAAACTCAAAAAAGAACTAGTCAATAAACATTACAAAACTGAATAAAGAAGCAGTCAATAAACTGTACAAAACTCAATAAAGAACCAGTCAATAAAAATTACAAAACTGAATAAAGAAACAGTCAATAAACTGTACAAAACTCAATAAAGAACAAGTCAATAAACTGTACAAAACTAAAGAAAGAAACAGTCAATAAACTATACAAAACTAAATAAAGAAACAGTCAATAAACATTACAAAACTAAAAAAAAGAACCAGTCAATAAATTGTACACAAACTAAATAAAGAAACAGCCAATAAAGTGTACAAAACTCAATAAAGAACCAGTCAATAAATTGTACACAAACTCAATAAAGAACCAGTCAATAAACTTTACAAAACTCATTAAAGAACCAGTCAATAAACTGTACAAAACTCAGTAAAGAACCAGTCAATAAACTGTACAAAACTCAATAAAAAACCAGTCAACAAACTGTACAAAACTCAATAAAGAACCAGTCAATAAACTGTACAAAACTAAATAAAGAAACAGTCAATAAACTGTACAAAATTAAATAAAGAACCAGTCAATAAATTGTACACAAACTAAATAAAGAAACAACAGTCAATAAACTGTACAAAACTTAATAAAGAACCAGTCAATAAACTGTACAAAACTCAATAAAGAAACAGTCAATAAACTGTACAAAACTAAATAAAGAACAAGTCAATAAACTGTAAAAAACTGAATAAAGAACCAGTCAATAAAGTGTACAAAACTCAATAAAGAACCAGTCAATAAACATTACAAAACTGAATGAAGAAACAGTCTATAAACTGTACAAAACTCAATAAAGAACCAGTCAATAAATTGTACAAAATTAAATAAAGAAACAGTCTATAAACTGTAGAAAACTAAATAAAGAAACAGTCAATAAATTGTACAAAACTCAATAAAGAACCAGTCAATAAACTGTACAAAACTGAATAAAGAACCAGTCAACAAAATGTACAAAACTCAAAAAAGAACCAGTCAATAAACATTACAAAACTGAATAAAAAACAGTCAATAAACTGTACAAAACTCAATTAAGAACAAGTCAATAAACTGTACAAAACTAAACAAAGAAACAGTCAATAAACTGTACAAAACTAAATAAAGAAACAGTCAATAAACATTACAAAACTAAAAAAAGAACCAGTCAATAAATTGTACACAAACTAAAGAAAGAAACATTCAATAAAGTGTACAAAACTCAATAAAGAACCAGTCAATAAATTGTACACAAACTCAATAAAGAACCAGTCAATAAACTGTACAAAACTGAATAAAGAACCAGTCAATAAACTGTACAAAACTCAATAAAGAACCAGTCAATAAACTGTACAAAACTGAATAAAGAACTAGTCAATAAACTGTACAAAACTAAATAAAGAACCAGTCAATAAATTGTACACAAACTAAATAAAGAAACAGTCAATAAACTGTACACAACTTAATATAGAACCAGTCAATAAACTGTACAAAACTCAATAAAGAAACAGTCAATAAACTGTACAAAACTAAATAAATAACAAGTCAATAAACTGTACAAAACTGAATAAAGAACCAGTCAATAAAGTGTAGAAAACTCAATAAAGAACCAGTCAATAAACATTACAAAACTGAATGAAGAAACAGTCTATAAACTGTACAAAACTCAATAAACAACCAGTCAATAAATTGTACAAAACTAAATAAAGAAACAGTCAATAAACTGTACAAAACTAAATAAAGAAACAGTCAATAAACTGTACAAAACTCAATAAAGAACCAGTCAATAAACTGTACAAAACTGAATAAAGAACCAGTCAACAAAATGTACAAAACTCAAAAAAGAACCAGTCAATAAACATTACAAAACTGAATAAAAAAACAGTCAATAAACTGTACAAAACTCAATAAAGAACAAGTCAATAAACTGTACAAAACTAAACAGAGAAACAGTCAATAAACTGTACAAAACTAAATAAAGAAACAGCCAATAAACATTACAAAACTAAAAAAAGAACCAGTCAATAAATTGTACACAAACTAAAGAAAGAAACATTAAATAAAGTGTACAAAACTCTATAAAGAACCAGTCAATAAATTGTACACAAACTCAAGAAAGAACCAGTCAATAAACTGTACAAAACTGAATAAAGAACCAGTCAATAAACTGTACAAAACTCAATAAAGAACCAGTCAATAAACTGTACAAAACTGAATAATGAACTAGTCAATAAACTGTACAAACCTCAATAAAGAACCAGTCGATAAACTGTACAAAACTAAATAAGGAAACAGTCAATAAACTGTACAAAATTAAATAAAGAACCAGTCAAGAAATTGTACACAAACAAAATAAAGAAAAAGTCAATAAACTGTACAAAACTGAATAAAACACCAGCCAATAACCTGTACAAAACTCAATAAAGAACCAGTCAATAAAGTGTACAAAACTCAATAAAGAACCAGTCAATAAACTGTACAAAACTTAATAAAGAACCAGTCAATAAATTGTACACAAACTAAATAAAGTAACAGTCAATAAACTGTACAAAACTAAATAAAGAACCAGTCAATAAATTGTACACAAACTCAATAAAGAACCAGTCAATAAACTGTACAAAACTGAATAAAGAACCAGTCAATAAACTGTACAAAACTCAATACAGAACCAGTCAATAAACTGTACAAAACTGAATAAAGAACTAGTCAATAAACTGTACAAAACTAAATAAAGAACCAGTCAATAAATTGTACACAAACTAAATAAAGAAACAGTCAATAAACTGTACACAACTTAATATAGAACCAGTCAATAAACTGTACAAAACTCAATAAAGAAACAGTCAATAAACTGTACAAAACTAAATAAATAACAAGTCAATAAACTGTACAAAACTGAATAAAGAACCAGTCAATAAAGTGTAGAAAACTCAATAAAGAACCAGTCAATAAACATTACAAAACTGAATGAAGAAACAGTCTATAAACTGTACAAAACTCAATAAACAACCAGTCAATAAATTGTACAAAACTAAATAAAGAAACAGTCAATAAACTGTAGAAAACTAAATAAAGAAACAGTCAATAAACTGTACAAAACTCAATAAAGAACCAGTCAATAAACTGTACAAAACTGAATAAAGAACCAGTCAACAAAATGTACAAAACTCAAAAAAGAACCAGTCAATAAACATCACAAAACTGAATAAAAAAACAGTCAATAAACTGTACAGAACTCAATAAAGAACAAGTCAATAAACTGTACAAAACTAAACAGAGAAACAGTCAATAAACTGTACAAAACTAAATAAAGAAACAGCCAATAAACATTACAAAACTAAAAAAAGAACCAGTCAATAAATTGTACACAAACTAAAGAAAGAAACATTAAATAAAGTGTACAAAACTCAATAAAGAACCAGTCAATAAACTGTACACAAACTCAAGAAAGAACCAGTCAATAAACTGTACAAAACTGAATAAAGAACCAGTCAATAAACTGTACAAAACTCAATAAAGAACCAGTCAATAAACTGTACAAAACTGAATAATGAACTAGTCAATAAACTGTACAAACCTCAATAAAGAACCAGTCGATAAACTGTACAAAACTAAATAAGGAAACAGTCAATAAACTGTACAAAATTAAATAAAGAACCAGTCAATAAATTGTACACAAACAAAATAAAGAAAAAGTCAATAAACTGTACAAAACTGAATAAAACACCAGCCAATAACCTGTACAAAACTCAATAAAGAACCAGTCAATAAAGTGTACAAAACTCAATAAAGAACCAGTCAATAAACTGTACAAAACTTAATAAAGAACCAGTCAATAAATTGTACACAAACTAAATAAAGTAACAGTCAATAAACTGTACAAAACTAAATAAAGAACCAGTCAATAAATTGTACACAAACTCAATAAAGAACCAGTCAATAAACTTTACAAAACTGAATAAAGAACCAGTCAATAAACTGTACAAAACTGAATAAAGAACCAGTCAATAAACTGTACAAAACTCATTAAAAAACCAGTCAATAAACTGTACAAAACTGAATAAAGAACCAGTCAATAAAATGAACAAAACTCAAAAAAGAACCAGTCAATAAACATTACAAAACTGAATAAGGAACCAGTCAATAAACTGCACAAAACTCAATAAAGAACCAGTCAATAATCATTACAAATCTGAATAAAAAAAACAGTCAATAAACTGTACAAAACTCAATAAAGAACAAGTCAATAAACTGTACTAAACTAAACAAAGAAACAGCCAATAAACTGTACAAAACTAAATAGAGAAACAGTCAATAAACATTACAAAACTAAAAAAAAGAACCAGTCAATAAATTGTACACAAACTAAATAAAGAAACAGTCAATAAAGTGTACAAAACTCAATAAAGAACCAGTCAATAAACTGTACAAAACTTTATAAAGAAACGGTCACTAAACTGTACAAAACTAAATGAAGAAACAGTCAATAAACTGTACAAAACTAAATAAAGAACCAGTCAATAAATTGTACACAAACTAAATAAAGTAACAGTCAATAAACTGTACAAAACTAAATAAAGAAACAGTCAATAAACTGTACAAAACTAAATAAAGAACCAGTCAATAAATTGTACACAAACTCAATAAAGAACCAGTCAATAAACTTTACAAAACTGAATAAAGAACCAGTCAATAAACTGTACAAAACTGAATAAAGAACCAGTCAATAAACTGTACAAAACTCAATAAAAAACCAGTCAATAAACTGTACAAAACTGAATAAAGAACCAGTCAATAAAATGAACAAAACTCAATAAAGAACCAGTCAATAAACATTACAAAACTGAAAAAAGAACCAGTCAATAAACTGTAGAAAACTAAATAAAGAAACAGTCAATAAACTGTACAAAACTAAATAAAGAAACAGTCAATAAACTGTACAAAACTAAATAAAGAACCAGTCAATAAATTGTACACAAACTCAATAAAGAACCAGTCCATAAACTTTACAAAACTGAATAAAGAACCAGTCAATAAACTGTACAAAACTCAATAAAGAACCAGTCAATCAACTGCACAAAACTTAACAAGAACCAGTCAATAAACTGTACGAAACTGAATAAAGAACCAGTCAATAAACTGTACAAAACTCGATAAAGAACCAGTCAATAAACATTACAAAACTGAAAAAAAGAACCAGTCAATAAACATTACAAAACTGAAAAAAAGAACCAGTCAATAAACTGTAGAAAACTAAATAAAGAACCAGTCAATAAACTGAACAAAACTGAATAAAGAACCAGTCAAAAAAATGTACAAAACTCAAAAAAGAACCAGTCAATAAACTGTACTGAACTAAACAAAGAAACAGTCAATAAACTGTACAAAACTAAATAAAGAGACAGTCAATAAACTGTACAAAACTCAATAAAGAACCAGTCAATAAATTGTACACAAACTAAATAAAGAAACAGTCAATAAAGTGTACAAAACTCAATATAGAACCAGTCAATAAACATTACAAAACTGAATGAAGAAACAGTCTATAAACTGTACAAAACTCAATAAACAACCAGTCAATAAATTGTACAAAACTATAATAAAGAAACAGTCAATAAACTGTAGAAAACTAAATAAAGAAACAGTCAATAAACTATAAAAAAACTCAATAAAGAACCAGTCAATAAACTGTACAAAACTGAATAAAGAACCAGTCAAAAAATGTACAAAACTCAAAAAAGAACCAGCCAATAAACATTACAAAACTGAATAAAGAAGCAGTCAATAAACTGTACAAAACTCAATAAAGAACCAGTCAATAAAAATTACAAAACTGAATAAAGAAACAGTCAATAAACTGTACAAACTCAATAAAGAACAAGTCAATAAACTGTACAAAACTAAACAAAGAAACAGTCAATAAACTGTACAAAACTAATAAAGAAAGAGTCAATAAACATTACAAAACTAAAAAAAAGAACCAGTCAATAAATTGTACTCAAACTAAATAAAGAAACAGCCAATAAATTGTACAAAACTCAATAAAGAACCAGTCAATAAATTGTACACAAATTCAATAAAGAACCAGTCAATAAACTGTGCAAAACTCAATAAAGAACCAGTCAATAAACTGTACAAAACTCAATAAAGAACCAGTCAATGAACTGTACAAAACTCAATAAAAAACCAGTCAACAAACTGTACAAAACTCAATAAAGAACCAGTCAATAAACTGTACAAAACTAAATAAAGAAACAGTCAATAAACTGTACAAAATTAAATAAAGAACCAGTCAATAAATTGTACACAAACTAAATAAAGAAACAGTCAATAAACTGTACAAAACTTAATAAAGAACCAGTCAATAAACTGTACAAAACTCAATAAAGAAACAGTCAATAAACTGTACAAAACTAAATAAAGAACAAGTCAATAAACTGTAAAAAACTGAATAAAGAACCAGTCAATAAAGTGTACAAAACTCAATAAAGAACCAGTCAATAAACATTACAAAACTGAATGAAGAAACAGTCTATAAACTGTACAAAACTCAATAAACAACCAGTCAATAAATTGTACAAAATTAAATAAAGAAACAGTCTATAAACTGTAGAAAACTAAATAAAGAAACAGTCAATAAATTGTACAAAACTCAATAAAGAACCAGTCAATAAACTGTACAAAACTCAATAAAGAACCAGTCAATAAAATGTACAAAACTCAAAAAAGAACCAGTCAATAAACATTACAAAACTGAATAAAAAACAGTCAATAAACTGTACAAAACTCAATAAAGAACAAGTCAATAAACTGTACAAAACTAAACAAAGAAACAGTCAATAAACTGTACAAAACTAAATAAAGAAACAGTCAATAAACATTACAAAACTAAAAAAAGAACCAGTCAATAAATTGTACACAAACTAAAGAAAGAAACATTCAATAAAGTGTACAAAACTCAATAAAGAACCAGTCAATAAATTGTACACAAACTCAATAAAGAACCAGTCAATAAACTGTACAAAACTGAATAAAGAACCAGTCAATAAACTGTACAAAACTCAATAAAGAACCAGTCAACAAACTGTACAAAACTGAATAAAGAACTAGTCAATAAACTGTACAAAACTAAATAAAGAACCAGTCAATAAATTGTACACAACTTAATAAAGAACCAGTCAATAAACTGTACAAAACTCAATAAAGAACAGTCAATAAACTGTACAAAACTAAATAAAGAACAAGTCAATAAACTGTACAAAACTGAATAAAGAACCAGTCAATAAAGTGTAGAAAACTCAATAAAGAACCAGTCAATAAACATTACAAAACTGAATGAAGAAACAGTCTATAAACTGTACAAAACTCAATAAACAACCAGTCAATAAATTTACAAAACTAAATAAAGAAACAGTCAATAAACTGTAGAAAACTAAATAAAGAAACAGTCAATAAACTGTATTTGTTTGTTTGAATGGTGTTTTAACGCCACTTTCAGCAATTTTTCAGCTATTTCATGGCGTCCAGTTTTTATTGGGGGAGGAAGCCGGAGTACCCGGAGAGAACCCCCGACCTGCGGTAGGAAAACTGGCAATCCTTGTCAATTAAGATTGGAGTCGAGTACACCCTGCCTGCAGTGAGAATCGAACCCGCAATCTCAGTGTTGACAGACCACGTGATCAATAGTAGACGAACTACCTTGACCACTCGGCCACCGAGGCCCCTCAATAAACTGTACAAAACTCAATAAAGAACCAGTCAATAAACTGTACAAAACTGAATAAAGAACCAGTCAACAAAATGTACAAAACTCAAAAAAGAACCAGTCAATAAACATTACAAAACTGAATAAAAAAACAGTCAATAAACTGTACAAAACTCAATAAAGAACAAGTCAGTAAACTGTACAAAACTAAACAGAGAAACAGTCAATAAACTGTACAAAACTAAATAAAGAAACAGCCAATAAACATTACAAAACTAAAAAAAGAACCAGTCAATAAATTGTACACAAACTAAAGAAAGAAACATCAAATAAAGTGTACAAAACTCAATAAAGAACCAGTCAATAAATTGTACACAAACTCAAGAAAGAACCAGTCAATAAACTGTACAAAACTCAATAAAGAACCAGTCAATAAACTGTACAAAACTCAATAAAGAAACAGTCAATAAACTGTACAAACCTCAATAAAGAACCAGTCAATAAACTGTACAAAACTAAATAAGGAAACAGTCAATAAACTGTACAAAATTAAATAAAGAACCAGTCAATAAATTGTACACAAACAAAATAAAGAAAAAGTCAATAAACTGTACAAAACTGAATAAAACACCAGCCAATAACCTGTACAAAACTCAATAAAGAACCAGTCAATAAACTGTACAAAACTCAATAAAGAACCAGTCAATAAACTGTACAAAACTTAATAAAGAAACGGTCAATAAACTGTACAAAACTAAATAAAGAAACAGTCAATAAACTGTACAAAACTAAATAAAGGACCAGTCAATAAATTGTACACAAACTAAATAAAGTAACAGTCAATAAACTGTACAAAACTAAATAAAGAAACAGTCAATAAACTGTACAAAACTAAATAAAGAACCAGTCAATAAATTGTACACAAACTCAATAAAGAACCAGTCAATAAACTTTACAAAACTGAATAAAGAACCAGTCAATAAACTGTACAAAACTGAATAAAGAACCAGTCAATAAACTGTACAAAACTCAATAAAAAACCAGTCAATAAACTGTACAAAACTGAATAAAGAACCAGTCAAAAAAATGAACAAAACTCAAAAAAGAACCAGTCAATAAACATTACAAAACTGAATAAGGAACCAGTCAATAAACTGCACAAAACTCAATAAAGAACCAGTCAATAATCATTACAAATCTGAATAAAGAAACAGTCAATAAACTGTACAAAACTCAATAAAGAACAAGTCAATAAACTGTACTAAACTAAACAAAGAAACAGCCAATAAACTGTACAAAACTAAATAAAGAAACAGTCAATAAACATTACAAAACTAAAAACAAGAACCAGTCAATAAATTGTACACAAACTAAATAAAGAAACAGTCAATAAAGTGTACAAAACTCAATAAAGAACCAGCCAATAAATTGTACACAAACTCAAAAAAGAACCATTCAATAAACTGTACAAAACTGAATAAAGAACCTGTCAATAAACTGTACAAAACTCAATAAAGAACCAGTCAATAAACTGCACAAAACTTAATAAAGAACCAGTCAATAAACTGTACAAAACTGAATAAAGAATCAGTCAATAAACTGTACAAAACTCAATAAAGAACCAGTCAATAAACATTACAAAACTGAAAAAAGAACCAGTCAATAAACTGTAGAAAACTAAATAAAGAAACAGTCAATAAACTGTACAAAACTCAAAAAAGAACCAGTCAATAAACTGTACAAAACTGAATAAAGAACCAGTCAATAAAATGTACAAAACTCAAAAAAGAACCAGTTAATAAACATTACAAAACTGAATAAAAAGACAGTCAATAAACTGTACAAAACTCAATAAAGAACAAGTCAATAAACTGTACAAAACTAAACAAAGAAACAGTCAATAAACTGTACAAAACTAAATAAAGAAACAATCAATAAACATTAGAAAACTAAAAAAAGAACCAGTCAATAAATTGTACACAAACTAAAGAAAGAAACATTCAATCAAGTGTACAAAACTAAAAAAAGAACCAGTCAATAAACTGTACAAAACTAAACAGAGAAACAGTCAATAAACTGTACAAAACTAAATAAAGAAACAGTCAATAAACATTACAAAACTAAAAAAACAAACCAGTCAATAAATTGTACACAAACAAAAGAAAGAAACATTGAATAAAGTGTACAAAACTCAATAAAGAACCAGTCAATAAATTGTACACAAACTCAATAAGGAAGCAGTCAATGAACTGTTCAAAACTCAATAAAGAACCAGTCAATAAACTGTACAAATCTGAATAAAGAACTAGTCAATAAACTGTACAAACCTCAATAAAAAACCAGTCAATAAACTGTACAAAACTAAATAAGGAAACAGTCAATAAACTGTAAAAATTAAAAAAAGAACCAGTCAATAAATTGTACGCAAACAAAATAAAGAACAAGTCAATAAACTGTACAAAACTGAATAAAAAACCAGCCAATAACCTGTACAAAACTCAATAAAGAACCAGCCAATAAAGTGTACTAAACTCAATAAAGAACCAGTCAATAAACTGTACAAAACTGAATAAAGAACCAGTACAATAAACTGTACAAAACTCAATAAAAAACTAGTCAATAAACTGTACAAAACTGAACAAAGAACCAGTCAATAAAATGAACAAAACTCAAAAAAGAACCAGTCAATAAACATTACAAAACTGAATAAGGAACCAGTCAATAAACTGCACAAAACTCAATAAAGAACCAGTCAATAAACATTAGAAAACTGAATAAAGAAACCGTGAATAAACTGTACAAAACTCAATAAAGAACAAGTCAATAAACTGTACTGAACTAAAAAAAGAAACAGTCAATAAACTGTACAAAACTAAATAAAAAGACAGTCAATAAACTGTACAAAACTCAATAAAGAACCAGTCAATAAATTGTACACAAACTAAATAAAGAAACAGTCAATAAAGTGTACAAAACTCAATATAGAACCAGTCAATAAACATTACAAAACTGAATGAAGAAACAGTCTATAAACTGTACAAAACTCAATAAAGAACCAGTCAATAAATTGTACAAAACTATAATAAAGAAACAGTCAATAAACTGTAGAAAACTAAATAAAGAAACAGTCAATAAACTATAAAAAACTCAATAAAGAACCAGTCAATAAACTGTACAAAACTGAATAAAGAATCAGTCAAAAAAATGTACAAAACTCAAAAAAGAACCAGTCAATAAACGTTACAAAACTGAATAAAGAAGCAGTCAATAAACTGTACAAAACTCAATAAAGAACCAGTCAATAAAAATTACAAAACTGAATAAAGAAACAGTCAATAAACTGTACAAAACTCAATAAAGAACAAGTCAATAAACTGTACAAAACTAAACAAAGAAACAGTCAATAAACTGTACAAAACTAAATAAAGAAACAGTCAATAAACATTACAAAACTAAAAAAAGAACCAGTCAATAAATTGTACACAAACTAAATAGAGAAACAGCCAATAAAGTGTACAAAACTCAATAAAGAACCAGTCAATAAATTGTACACAAACTCAATAAAGAACCAGTCAATAAACTTTACAAAACTCAATATAGAACCAGTCAATAAACATTACAAAACTGAATGAAGAAACAGTCTATAAACTGTACAAAACTCAATAAACAACCAGTCAATAAATTGTACAAAACTATAATAAAGAAACAGTCAATAAACTGTAGAAAACTAAATAAAGAAACAGTCAATAAACTATAAAAAACTCAATAAAGAACCAGTCAATAAACTGTACAAAACTCAATATAGAACCAGTCAATAAACATTACAAAACTGAATGAAGAAACAGTCTATAAACTGTACAAAACTCAATAAACAACCAGTCAATAAATTGTACACAAACAAAATAAAGAAAAAGTCAATAAACTGTACAAAACTGAATCAAACACCAGCCAATAACCTGTACAAAACTCAATAAAGAACCAGTCAATAAACTGTACAAAACTCAATAAAGAACCAGTCAATAAACTGTACAAAACTTAATAAAGAAACGGTCAATAAACTGTACAAAACTAAATAAAGAAACAGTCAATAAACTGTACAAAACTAAATAAAGAACCAGTCAATAAATTGTACACAAACTAAATAAAGTAACAGTCAATAAACTGTACAAAACTAAATAAAAAAACAGTCAATAAACTGTACAAAACTAAATAAAGAACCAGTCAATAAATTGTACACAAACTCAATAAAGAACCAGTCAATAAACTTTACAAAACTGAATAAAGAACCAGTCAATAAACTGTACAAAACTGAATAAAGAACCAGTCAATAAACTGTACAAAACTCAATAAAAAACCAGTCAATAAACTGTACAAAACTGAATAAAGAACCAGTCAATAAAATGAACAAAACTCAAAAAAGAACCAGTCAATAAACATTACAAAACTGAATAAGGAACCAGTCAATAAACTGCACAAAACTCAATAAAGAACCAGTCAATAATCATTACAAATCTGAATAAAGAAACAGTCAATAAACTGTACAAAACTCAATAAAGAACAAGTCAATAAACTGAACTAAACTAAACAAAGAAACAGCCAATAAACTGTACAAAACTAAATAAAGAAACAGTCAATAAACATTACAAAACTAAAAAAAAGAACCAGTCAATAAATTGTACACAAACTAAATAAAGAAACAGTCAATAAAGTGTACAAAACTCAATAAAGAACCAGCCAATAAATTGTACACAAACTCAAAAAAGAACCATTCAATAAACTGTACAAAACTGAATAAAGAACCTGTCAATAAACTGTACAAAACTCAATAAAGAACCAGTCAATAAACTTCACAAAACTTAATAAAGAACCAGTCAATAAACTGTACAAAACTGAATAAAGAATCAGTCAATAAACTGTACAAAACTCAATAAAGAACCAGTCAATAAACATTACAAAACTGAAAAAAGAACCAGTCAATAAACTGTAGAAAACTAAATAAAGAAACAGTCAATAAACTGTACAAAACTCAAAAAAGAACCAGTCAATAAACTGTACAAAACTGAATAAAGAACCAGTCAATAAAATGTACAAAACTCACAAAAGAACCAGTTAATAAACATTACAAAACTGAATAAAAAGACAGTCAATAAACTGTACAAAACTCAATAAAGAACAAGTCAATAAACTGTACAAAACTAAACAAAGAAACAGTCAATAAACTGTACAAAACTAAATAAAGAAACAATCAATAAACATTAGAAAACTAAAAAAAGAACCAGTCAATAAATTGTACACAAACGAAAGAAAGAAACATTCAATCAAGTGTACAAAACTATAAAAAGAACCAGTCAATAAACTGTACAAAACTAAACAGAGAAACAGTCAATAAACTGTACAAAACTAAATAAAGAAACAGTCAATAAACATTACAAAACTAAAAAAACAAACCAGTCAATAAATTGTACACAAACAAAAGAAAGAAACATTAAATAAAGTGTACAAAACTCAATAAAGAACCAGTCAATAAATTGTACACAAACTCAATAAGGAAGCAGTCAATGAACTGTTCAAAACTCAATAAAGAACCAGTCAATAAACTGTACAAATCTGAATAAAGAACTAGTCAATAAACTGTACAAACCTCAATAAAAAACCAGTCAATAAACTGTACAAAACTAAATAAGGAAACAGTCAATAAACTGTAAAAATTAAAAAAAGAACCAGTCAATAAATTGTACGCAAACAAAATAAAGAACAAGTCAATAAACTGTACAAAACTGAATAAAAAACCAGCCAATAACCTGTACAAAACTCAATAAAGAACCAGCCAATAAAGTGTACTAAACTCAATAAAGAACCAGTCAATAAACTGTACAAAACTGAATAAAGAACAAGTACAATAAACTGTACAAAACTCAATAAAAAACTAGTCAATAAACTGTACAAAACTGAATAAAGAACCAGTCAATAAAATGAACAAAACTCAAAAAAGAACCAGTCAATAAACATTACAAAACTGAATGAGGAACCAGTCAATAAACTGCACAAAACTCAATAAAGAACCAGTCAATAAACATTAGAAAACTGAATAAAGAAACCGTGAATAAACTGTACAAAACTCAATAAAGAACAAGTCAATAAACTGTACTGAACTAAAAAAAGAAACAGTCAATAAACTGTACAAAACTAAATAAAAAGACAGTCAATAAACTGTACAAAACTCAATAAAGAACCAGTCAATAAATTGTACACAAACTAAATAAAGAAACAGTCAATAAAGTGTACAAAACTCAATATAGAACCAGTCAATAAACATTACAAAACTGAATGAAGAAACAGTCTATAAACTGTACAAAACTCAATAAACAACCAGTCAATAAATTATACAAAACTATAATAAAGAAACAGTCAATAAACTGTAGAAAACTAAATAAAGAAACAGTCAATAAACTATAAAAAACTCAATAAAGAACCAGTCAATAAACTGTACAAAACTGAATAAAGAATCAGTCAAAAAAATGTACAAAACTCAAAAAAGAACCAGTCAATAAACATTACAAAACTGAATAAAGAAGCAGTCAATAAACTGTACAAAACTCAATAAAGAACCAGTCAATAAAAATTACAAAACTGAATAAAGAAACAGTCAATAAACTGTACAAAACTCAATAAAGAACAAGTCAATAAACTGTACAAAACTAAACAAAGAAACAGTCAATAAACTGTACAAAACTAAATAAAGAAACAGTCAATAAACATTACAAAACTAAAAAAAGAACCAGTCAATAAATTGTACACAAACTAAATAAAGAAACAGCCAATAAAGTGTACAAAACTCAATAAAGAACCAGTCAATAAATTGTACACAAACTCAATAAAGAACCAGTCAATAAACTTTACAAAACTCAATATAGAACCAGTCAATAAACATTACAAAACTGAATGAAGAAACAGTCTATAAACTGTACAAAACTCAATAAACAACCAGTCAATAAATTGTACAAAACTATAATAAAGAAACAGTCAATAAACTGTAGAAAACTAAATAAAGAAACAGTCAATAAACTATAAAAAACTCAATAAAGAACCAGTCAATAAACTGTACAAAACTGAATAAAGAACCAGTCAAAAAAATGTACAAAACTCAAAAAAGAACCAGTTAATAAACATTACAAAACTGAATAAAGAAGCAGTCAATAAACTGTACAAAACTCAATAAAGAACCAGTCAATAAAAATTACAAAACTGAATAAAGAAACAGTCAATAAACTGTACAAAACTCAATAAAGAACAAGTCAATAAACTGTACAAAACTAAACAAAGAAACAGTCAATAAACTGTACAAAACTCAATAAAGAACCAGTCAATAAACTGTACAAAACTAAATAAAGAAACAGTCAATAAACTGTACAAAACTCAATAAAGAACCAGTCAATAAAAATTACAAAACTGAATAAAGAAACAGTCAATAAACTGTACAAAACTCAATAAAGAACCAGTCAATAAACTGTACAAAACTCAATAAAAAACCAGTCAACAAACTGTTCAAAACTCAATAAAGAACCAGTCAATAAACTGTACAAAACTAAATAAAGAAACAGTCAATAAACTGTGCAGAATTAAATAAAGAACCAGTCAATAAATTGTACACAAACTAAATAAAGAAACAGTCAATAAACTGTACAAAACTTAATAAAGAACCAGTCAATAAACTGTACAAAACTCAATAAAGAAACAGTCAATAAACTGTACAAAACTAAATAAAGAACAAGTCAATAAACTGTAAAAAACTGAATAAAGAACCAGTCAATATAGTGTACAAAACTCAATAAAGAACCAGTCAATAAACATTACAAAACTGAATGAAGAAACAGTCTATAAACTGTACAAAACTCAATAAACAACCAGTCAATAAATTGTACAAAACTAAATAAAGAAACAGTGTATAAACTGTAGAAAACTAAATAAAGAAACAGTCAATAAACTGTACAAAACTCAATAAAGAACCAGTCAATAAACTGTACAAAACTGAATAAAGAACCAGTCAACAAAATGTACAAAACTCAAAAAAGAACCAGTCAATAAACATTACAAAACTGAATGAAAAAACAGTCAATAAACTGTACAAAACTCAATAAAGAACAAGTCAATAAACTGTACAAAACTAAACCAAGAAACAGTCAATAAACTGTACAAAACTAAATAAAGAAACAGTCAATAAACATTACAAAACTAAAAAAAGAACCAGTCAATAAATTGTACACAAACTAAAGAAAGAAACATTCAATGAAGTGTACAAAACTCAATAAAGAACCAGTCAATAAATTGTACACAAACTCAATAAAGAACCAGTCAATAAACTGTACAAAACTGAATAAAGAACCAGTCAATAAACTGTACAAAACTCAACAAAGAACCAGTCAATAAACTGTACAAAACTGAATAAAGAACTAGTCAATAAACTGTACAAAACTAAATAAAGCACCAGTCAATAAATTGTACACAAACTAAATAACGAAACAGTCAATAAACTGTACACAACTTAATAAAGAGCCAGTCAATAAACTGTACAAAACTCAATAAAGAAACAGTCAATAAACTGTACAAAACTAAATAAAGAACAAGTCAATAAACTGTACAAAACTGAATAAAGAACCAGTCAATAAAGTGTAGAAAACTCAAAAAGAACCAGTCAATAAACATTACAAAACTGAATGAAGAAACAGTCTATAAACTGTACAAAACTCAATAAACAACCAGTCAATAAATTGTACAAAACTAGATAAAGAACCAGTCAATAAATTGTACACAAACTGAAACAGTCAATAAACTGTACACAACTTAATAAAGAACCAGTCAATAAACTGTACAAAACTAAATAAAGAACCAGTCAATAAATTGTACACAAACTAAATAAAGAAACAGTCAATAAACTGTACACAACTTAATAAAGAACCAGTCAATAAACTGTACAAAACTCAAAAAAGAACCAGTCAATAAACATTACAAAACTGAATAAAGAACCAGTCAACAAAATGTACAAAACTCAGAAAAGAACCAGTCAATAAACATTACAAAACTGAATAAAAAAACAGTCAATAAACTGTACAAAACTCAATAAAGAACAAGTCAATAAACTGTACAAAACTAAACAGAGAAACAGTCAATAAACTGTACAAAACTAAATAAAGAAACAGTCAATAAACATTACAAAACTAAAAAAAGAACCAGTCAATAAATTGTACACAAACTAAAGAAAGAAACATTAAATAAAGTGTACAAAACTCAATAAAGAACCAGTCAATAAATTGTACACAAACTCAATAAAGAACCAGTCAATAAACTGTACAAAACTGAATAAAGAACCAGTCAATAAACTGTACAAAACTCAAAAAAGGACCAGTCAATAAACTGTACAAAACTGAATAAAGAACTAGTCAATAAACTGTACAAACCTCAATAAAGAACCATTCAATAAACTGTACAAAACTAAATAAAGAAACAGTCAATAAACTGTACAAAATTTAATAAAGAACCAGTCAATAAATTGTACACAAACAAAATAAAGAAAAAGTCAATAAACTGTACAAAACTGAATAAAACACCAGCCAATAACCTGTACAAAACTCAATAAAGAACCAGTCAATAAAGTGTACAAAACTCAATAAAGAACCAGTCAATAAACTGTACAAAACTTAATAAAGAAACTGTCACTAAACTGTACAAAACTAAATAAAGAAACAGTCAATAAACTGTACAAAACTAAATAAAGAACCAGTCAATAAATTGTACACAAACTAAATAAAGTAACAGTTAATAAACTGTACAAAACTAAATAAATAAACAGTCAATAAACTGTACAAAACTAAATAAAGAACCAGTCAATAAATTGTACACAAACTCAATAAAGAACCAGTCAATAAACTTTACAAAACTGAATAAAGAACCAGTCAATACACTGTACAAAACTGAATAAAGAACCAGTCAATAAACTGTACAAAACTCAATAAAAAACCAGTCAATAAACTGTACAAAACTGAATAAAGAACCAGTCAATAAAATGAACAAAACTCAAAAAAGAACCAGTCAATAAACATTACAAAACTGAATAAGGAACCAGTCAATAAATTGTACACAAACTAAATAAAGAAACAGTCAATAAAGTGTACAAAACTCAATATAGAACCAGTCAATAAACATTACAAAACTGAATGAAGAAACAGTCTATAAACTGTACAAAACTCAATAAACAACCAGTCAATAAATTGTACAAAACTATAATAAAGAAACAGTCAATAAACTGTAGAAAACTAAATAAAGAAACAGTCAATAAACTATAAAAAACTCAATAAAGAACCAGTCAATAAACTGTACAAAACTGAATAAAGAACCAGTCAAAAAAATGTACAAAACTCAAAAAAGAACCAGTCAATAAACATTACAAAACAGAATAAAGAAGCAGTCAATAAACTGTACAAAACTCAATAAAGAACCAGTCAATAAAAATTACAAAACTGAATAAAGAAACAGTCAATAAACTGTACAAAACTCAATAAAGAACAAGTCAATAAACTGTACAAAACTAAACAAAGAAACAGTCAATAAACTGTACAAAACTCAATAAAGAACCAGTCAATAATCTGTACAAAACTAAATAAAGAAACAGTCAATAAACTGTACAAAACTCAATAAAGAACCAGTCAATAAAAATTACAAAACTAAATAAAGAAACAGTCAATAAACTGTACAAAACTCAATAAAGAACCAGTCAATAAACTGTACAAAACTCAATAAAAAACCAGTCAACAAACTGTACAAAACTCAATAAAGAACCAGTCAATAAACTGTACAAAACTAAATAAAGAAGCAGTCAATAAACTGTACAAAATTAAATAAAGAACCAGTCAATAAATTGTACACAAACTAAATAAAGAAACAGTCAATAAACTGTACAAAACTTAATAAAGAACCAGTCAATAAACTGTACAAAACTCAAAAAAGAAACAGTCAATAAACTGTACCAAACTAAATAAAGAACAAGTCAATAAACTGTAAAAACTGAATAAAGAACCAGTCAATAAAGTGTACAAAACTCAATAAAGAACCAGTCAATGAACATTACAAAACTGAATGAAGAAACAGTCTATAAACTGTACAAAACTCAATAAACAACCAGTCAATAAATTGTACAAAACTAAATAAAGAAACAGTCTATAAACTGTAGAAAACTAAATAAAGAAACAGTCAATAAACTGTACAAAACTCAATAAAGAACCAGTCAATAAACTGTACAAAACTGAATAAAGAACCAGTCAACAAAATGTACAAAACTCAAAAAAGTACCAGTCAATAAACATTACAAAACTGAATAAAAAACAGTCAATAAACTGTACAAAACTCAATAAAGAACAAGTCAATAAACTGTACAAAACTAAACAAAGAAACAGTCAATAAACTGTACAAAACTAAATAAAGAAACAGTCAATAAACATTACAAAACTAAAAAAAGAACCAGTCAATAAATTGTACACAAACTAAAGAAAGAAACATTCAATAAAGTGTACAAAACTCAATAAAGAACCAGTCAATAAATTGTACACAAACTCAATAAAGAACCAGTCAATAAACTGTACAAAACTGAATAAAGAACCAGTCAATAAACTGTACAAAACTCAATAAAGAAACAGTCAATAAACTGTACAAAACTGAATAAAGAACTAGTCAATAAACTGTACAAAACTAAATAAAGCACCAGTCAATAAATTGTACACAAACTAAATAAAGAAACAGTCAATAAACTGTACACAACTTAATAAAGAACCAGTCAATAAACTGTACAAAACTCAATAAAGAAACAGTCAATAAACTGTACAAAACTAAATAAAGAACAAGTCAATAAACTGTACAAAACTGAATAAAGAACCAGTCAATAAAGTGTAGAAAACTCAAAAAAGAACCAGTCAATAAACATTACAAAACTGAATGAAGAAACAGTCTATAAACTGTACAAAACTCAATAAACAACCAGTCAATAAATTGTACAAAACTAGATAAAGAACCAGTCAATAAATTGTACACAAACTAAATAAAGAAACAGTCAATAAACTGTACACAACTTAATAAAGAACCAGTCAATAAACTGTACAAAACTAAATAAAGAACCAGTCAATAAATTGTACACAAACTAAATAAAGAAACAGTCAATAAACTGTACACAACTTAATAAAGAACCAGTCAACAAACTGTACAAAACTCAATAAAGAACCAGTCAATAAACTGTACAAAACTAAATAAAGAAACAGTCAATAAACTGTACAAAATTAAATAAAGAACCAGTCAATAAATTGTACACAAACTAAATAAAGAAACAGTCAATAAACTGTACAAAACTTAATAAAGAACCAGTCAATAAACTGTACAAAACTCAAAAAAGAAACAGTCAATAAACTGTACCAAACTAAATAAAGAACAAGTCAATAAACTGTAAAAAACTGAATAAAGAACCAGTCAATAAAGTGTACAAAACTCAATAAAGAACCAGTCAATAAACATTACAAAACTGAATGAAGAAACAGTCTATAAACTGTACAAAACTCAATAAACAACCAGTCAATAAATTGTACAAAACTAAATAACGAAACAGTCTATAAACTGTAGAAAACTAAATAAAGAAACAGTCAATAAACTGTACAAAACTCAATAAAGAACCAGTCAATAAACTGTACAAAACTGAATAAAGAACCAGTCAACAAAATGTACAAAACTCAAAAAAGAACCAGTCAATAAACATTACAAAACTGAATAAAAAAACAGTCAATAAACTGTACAAAACTCAATAAACAACCAGTCAATAAATTGTACAAAACTAGATAAAGAACCAGTCAATAAATTGTACACAAACTAAATAAAGAAACAGTCAATAAACTGTACACAACTTAATAAAGAACCAGTCAATAAACTGTACAAAACTAAATAAAGAACCAGTCAATAAATTGTACACAAACTAAATAAAGAAACAGTCAATAAACTGTACACAACTTAATAAAGAACCAGTCAATAAACTGTACAAAACTCAATAAAGAAACAGTCAATAAACTGTACAAAACTAAATAAAGAACAAGTCAATAAACTGTACAAAACGGAATAAAGAACCAGTCAATAAACTGTAGAAAACTCAAAAAAGAACCAGTCAATAAACATTACAAAACTGAATAAAGAACCAGTCAACAAAATGTACAAAACTCAAAAAAGAACCAGTCAATAAACATTACAAAACTGAATAAAAAAACAGTCAATAAACTGTACAAAACTCAATAAAGAACAAGTCAATAAACTGTACAAAACTACACAAAGAAACAGTCAATAAACTGTACAAAACTAAATAAAGAAACAGTCAATAAACATTACAAAACTAAAAAAAGAACCAGTCAATAAATTGTACACAAACTAAAGAAAGAAACATTCAATAAAGTGTACAAAACTCAATAAAGAACCAGTCAATAAATTGTACACAAACTCAATAAAGAACCAGTCAATAAACTGTACAAAACTGAATAAAGAACCAGTCAATAAACTGTACAAAACTCAATAAAGAACCAGTCAACAAACTGTACAAAACTGAATAAAGAACTAGTCAATAAATTGTACAAAACTAAATAAAGCACCAGTCAATATATTGTACACAAACTAAATAAAGAAACAGTCAATAAACTGTACACAACTTAATAAAGAACCAGTCAATAAACTGTACAAAACTCATTAAAGAAACAGTCAATAAACTGTACAAAACTAAATAAAGAACAAGTCAATAAACTGTACAAAACTGAATAAAGAACCAGTCAATAAAGTGTAGAAAACTCAAAAGAGAACCAGTCAATAAACATTACAAAACTGAATGAAGAAACAGTCTATAAACTGTACAAAACTCAATAAACAACCAGTCAATAAATTGTACAAAAATAGATAAAGAACCAGTCAATAAATTGTACACAAACTAAATAAAGAAACAGTCAATAAACTGTACACAACTTAATAAAGAACCAGTCAATAAACTGTACAAAACTAAATAAAGAACCAGTCAATAAATTGTACACAAACTAAATAAAGAAACAGTCAATAAACTGTACACAACTTAATAAAGGAACCAGTCAATAAACTGTACAAAACTCAATAAAGAAACAGTCAATAAACTGTACAAAACTAAATAAAGAACAAGTCAATAAACTGTACAAAACGGAATAAAGAACCAGTCAATAAAGTGTAGAAATCTCAAAAAAGAACCAGTCAATAAACATTACAAAACTGAATAAAGAACCAGTCAACAAAATGTACAAAACTCAAAAAAGAACCAGTCAATAAACATTACAAAACTGAATAAAAAAACAGTCAATAAACTGTACAAAACTCAATAAAGAACAAGTCAATAAACTGTACAAAACTAAACAGAGAAACAGTCAATAAACTGTACAAAACTAAATAAAGAAACAGTCAATAAACATTACAAAACTAAAAAAAGAACCAGTCAATAAATTGTACACAAACTAAAGAAAGAAACATTAAATACAGTGTACAAAACTCAATAAAGAACCAGTCAATAAATTGTACACAAACTCAATAAAGAACCAGTCAATAAACTGTACAAAACTGAATAAAGAACCAGTCAATAAACTGTACAAAACTCAATAAAGAACCAGTCAATAAACTGTACAAAACTGAATAAAGAACTAGTCAATAAACTGTACAAACCTCAATAAAGAACCAGTCAATAAACTGTACAAAACTAAATAAAGAAACAGTCAATAAACTGTACAAAATTAAATAAAGAACCAGTCAATAAATTGTACACAAACAAAATAAAGAAAAAGTCAATAAACTGCACAAAACTGAATAAAACACCAGCCAATAACCTGTACAAAACTCAATAAAGAACCAGTCAATAAAGTGTACAAAACTCAATAAAGAACCAGTCAATAAACTGTACAAAACTTAATAAAGAAACGGTCACTAAACTGTACAAAACTAAATAAAGAAACAGTCAATAAACTGTACAAAACTAAATAAAGAACCAGTCAATAAATTGTACACAAACTAAATAAAGTAACAGTCAATAAACTGTACAAAACTAAATAAAGAACCAGTCAATAAACTGTACAAAACTAAATAAAGAACCAGTCAATAAATTGTACACAAACTCAATAAAGAACCAGTCAATAAACTTTACAAAACTGAATAAAGAACCAGTCAATAAACTGTACAAAACTGAATAAAGAACCAGTCAATGAACTGTACAAAACTCAATAAAAAACCAGTCAATAAACTGTCCAAAACTGAATAAAGAACCAGTCAATGAAATGAACAAAACTCAAAAAAGAACCAGTCAATAAACATTACAAAACTGAATAAGGAACCAGTCAATAAACTGCACAAAACTCAATAAATAACCAGTCAATAATCATTACAAATCTGAATAAAGAAACAGTCAATAAACTGTACAAAACTCAATAAAGAACAAGTCAATAAACTGTACTAAACTAAACAAAGAAACAGCCAATAAACTGTACAAAACTAAATAAAGAAACAGTGAATAAACATTACAAAACTAAAAAAAAGAACCAGTCAATAAATTGTACACAAACTAAATAAAGAAACAGTCAATAAAGTGTACAAAACTCAATAAAGGACCAGCCAATAAATTGTACACAAACTCAAAAAAGAACCATTCAATAAACTGTACAAAACTGAATAAAGAACCAGTCAATAAACTGTACAAAACTCAATAAAGAACCAGTCAATAAACTGCACAAAACTTAACAAGAACCAGTCAATAAACTGTACAAAACTGAATAAAGAACCAGTCAATAAACTGTAAAAAACTCAATAAAGAACGAGTCAATAAACATTACAAAACTGAAAAAAGAACCAGTCAATAAACTGTAGAAAACTAAATAAAGAAACAGTCAATAAACTGTACAAAACTCAATAAAGAACCAGTCAATAAACTGTACAAAACTGAATAAAGAACCAGTCAAAAAAATGTACAAAACTCAAAAAAGAACCAGTCAATAAACTGTACTGAACTAAACAAAGAAACAGTCAATAAACTGTACAAAACTAAATAAAGAGACAGTCAATAAACTGTACAAAACTCAATAAAGAACCAGTCAATAAACATTACAAAACTGAATGAAGAAACAGTCTATAAACTGTACAAAACTCAATAAACAACCAGTCAATAAATTGTACAAAACTATAATAAAGAAACAGTCAATAAACTGTAGAAAACTAAATAAAGAAACAGTCAATAAACTATAAAAAACTCAATAAAGAACCAGTCAATAAATTGTACACAAACTCAATAAGGAAGCAGTCAAAAAAATGTACAAAACTCAAAAAAGAACCAGTCAATAAAAATTACAAAACTGAATAAAGAAACAGTCAATAAACTGTACAAAACTCAATAAAGAACAAGTCAATAAACTGTACAAAACTAAACAAAGAAACAGTCAATAAACTGTACAAAACTAAATAAAGAAACAGTCAATAAACATTACAAAACTAAAAAAAAGAACCAGTCAATAAATTGTACACAAACTAAATAAACAAACAGCCAATAAAGTGTACAAAACTCAATAAAGAACCAGTCAATAAATTGTACACAAACTCAATAAAGAACCAGTCAATAAACTGTACAAAACTAAATAAAGAACCAGTCAATAAACTGTACAAAACTCAGTAAAGAACCAGTCAATAAACTGTACAAAACTCAATAAAAAACCAGTCAACAAACTGTACAAAACTCAATAAAGAACCAGTCAATAAACTGTACAAAACTAAATAAAGAAACAGTCAATAAACTGTACAAAATTAAATAAAGAACCAGTCAATAAATTGTACACAAACTAAATACAGAAACAGTCAATAAACTGTACAAAACTAAATAAAGAGACAGTCAATAAACTGTACAAAACTCAATAAAGAACCAGTCAATAAATTGTACACAAACTAAATAAAGAAACAGTCAATAAAGTGTACAAAACTCAATAAAGAACAAGTCAATAAACTGTACAAAACTAAACAAAGAAACAGTCAATAAACTGTACAAAACTAAATAAAGAAACAGTCAATAAACATTACAAAACTAAAAAAAAGAACCAGTCAATAAATTGTACACAAACTAAATAAACAAACAGCCAATAAAGTGTACAAAACTCAATAAAGAACCAGTCAATAAATTGTACACAAACTCAATAAAGAACCAGTCAATAAACTTTACAAAACTAAATAAAGAACCAGTCAATAAACTGTACAAAACTCAGTAAAGAACCAGTCAATAAACTGTACAAAACTCAATAAAAAACCAGTCAACAAACTGTACAAAACTCAATAAAGAACCAGTCAATAAACTGTACAAAACTAAATAAAGAAACAGTCAATAAACTGTACAAAATTAAATAAAGAACCAGTCAATAAATTGTACACAAACTAAATACAGAAACAGTCAATAAACTGTACAAAACTAAATAAAGAGACAGTCAATAAACTGTACAAAACTCAATAAAGAACCAGTCAATAAATTGTACACAAACTAAATAAAGAAACAGTCAATAAAGTGTACAAAACTCAATATAGAACCAGTCAATAAACATTACAAAACTGAATGAAGAAACGGTCTATAAACTGTACAAAACTCAATAAACAACCAGTCAATAAATTGTACAAAACTATAATAAAGAAACAGTCAATAAACTGTAGAAAACTAAATAAAGAAACAGTCAATAAACTATAAAAAACTCAATAAAGAACCAGTCAATAAACTGTACAAAACTGAATAAAGAACCAGTCAAAAAAATGTACAAAACTCAAAAAAGAACCAGTCAATAAAAATTACAAAACTGAATAAAGAAACAGTCAATAAACTGTACAAAACTAAATAAAGAAACAGTCAATAAACTGTACAAAACTCAACAAAGAAACAGTCAATAAACTGTACAAAACTAAATAAAGAAACAGTCAATAAACATTACAAAACTAAAAAAAAGAACCAGTCAATAAATTGTACACAAACTAAATAAACAAACAGCCAATAAAGTGTACAAAACTCAATAAAGAACCAGTCAATAAATTGTACACAAACTCAATAAAGAACCAGTCAATAAACTGTACTGAACTAAACAAAGAAACAGTCAATAAACTGTACAAAACTAAATAAAGAGACAGTCAATAAACTGTACAAAACTCAATAAAGAACCAGTCAATAAACATTACAAAACTGAATGAAGAAACAGTCTATAAACTGTACAAAACTCAATAAACAACCAGTCAATAAATTGTACAAAACTATAATAAAGAAACAGTCAATAAACTGTAGAAAACTAAATAAAGAAACAGTCAATAAACTATAAAAAACTCAATAAAGAACCAGTCAATAAACTGTACAAAACTGAATAAAGAACCAGTCAAAAAAATGTACAAAACTCAAAAAAGAACCAGTCAATAAAAATTACAAAACTGAATAAAGAAACAGTCAATAAACTGTACAAAACTCAATAAAGAACAAGTCAATAAACTGTACAAAACTAAACAAAGAAACAGTCAATAAACTGTACAAAACTAAATAAAGAAACAGTCAATAAACATTACAAAACTAAAAAAAAGAACCAGTCAATAAATTGTACACAAACTAAATAAACAAACAGCCAATAAAGTGTACAAAACTCAATAAAGAACCAGTCAATAAATTGTACACAAACTCAATAAAGAACCAGTCAATAAACATTACAAAACTAAATAAAGAACCAGTCAATAAACTGTACAAAACTCAGTAAAGAACCAGTCAATAAACTGTACAAAACTCAATAAAAAACCAGTCAACAAACTGTACAAAACTCAATAAAGAACCAGTCAATAAACTGTACAAAACTAAATAAAGAAACAGTCAATAAACTGTACAAAATTAAATAAAGAACCAGTCAATAAATTGTACACAAACTAAATACAGAAACAGTCAATAAACTGTACAAAACTAAATAAAGAGACAGTCAATAAACTGTACAAAACTCAATAAAGAACCAGTCAATAAATTGTACACAAACTAAATAAAGAAACAGTCAATAAAGTGTACAAAACTCAATAAAGAACAAGTCAATAAACTGTACAAAACTAAACAAAGAAACAGTCAATAAACTGTACAAAACTAAATAAAGAAACAGTCAATAAACATTACAAAACTAAAAAAAAGAACCAGTCAATAAATTGTACACAAACTAAATAAACAAACAGCCAATAAAGTGTACAAAACTCAATAAAGAACCAGTCAATAAATTGTACACAAACTCAATAAAGAACCAGTCAATAAACTTTACAAAACTAAATAAAGAACCAGTCAATAAACTGTACAAAACTCAGTAAAGAACCAGTCAATAAACTGTACAAAACTCAATAAAAAACCAGTCAACAAACTGTACAAAACTCAATAAAGAACCAGTCAATAAACTGTACAAAACTAAATAAAGAAACAGTCAATAAACTGTACAAAACTAAATAAAGAACCAGTCAATAAATTGTACACAAACTAAATACAGAAACAGTCAATAAACTGTACAAAATTAAATAAAGAGACAGTCAATAAACTGTACAAAACTCAATAAAGAACCAGTCAATAAATTGTACACAAACTAAATAAAGAAACAGTCAATAAAGTGTACAAAACTCAATATAGAACCAGTCAATAAACATTACAAAACTGAATGAAGAAACGGTCTATAAACTGTACAAAACTCAATAAACAACCAGTCAATAAATTGTACAAAACTATAATAAAGAAACAGTCAATAAACTGTAGAAAACTAAATAAAGAAACAGTCAATAAACTATAAAAAACTCAATAAAGAACCAGTCAATAAACTGTACAAAACTGAATAAAGAACCAGTCAAAAAAAATGTACAAAACTCAAAAAAGAACCAGTCAATAAAAATTACAAAACTGAATAAAGAAACAGTCAATAAACTGTACAAAACTCAATAAAGAACAAGTCAATAAACTGTACAAAACTAAACAAAGAAACAGTCAATAAACTGTACAAAACTAAATAAAGAAACAGTCAATAAACATTACAAAACTAAAAAAAAGAACCAGTCAATAAATTGTACACAAACTAAATAAACAAACAGCCAATAAAGTGTACAAAACTCAATAAAGAACCAGTCAATAAATTGTACACAAACTCAATAAAGAACCAGTCAATAAACTTTACAAAACTAAATAAAGAACCAGTCAATAAACTGTACAAAACTCAGTAAAGAACCAGTCAATAAACTGTACAAAACTCAATAAAAAACCAGTCAACAAACTGTACAAAACTCAATAAAGAACCAGTCAATAAACTGTACAAAACTAAATAAAGAAACAGTCAATAAACTGTACAAAATTAAATAAAGAACCAGTCAATAAATTGTACACAAACTAAATACAGAAACAGTCAATAAACTGTACAAAACTTAATAAAGAACCAGTCAATAAACTGTACAAAACTCAATAAAGAAACAGTCAATAAACTGTACAAAAATAAATAAAGAACAAGTCAATAAACTGTAAAAAACTGAATAAGGAACCAGTCAATAAAGTGTACAAAACTCAATAAAGAACCAGTCAATAAACATTACAAAACTGAATGAAGAAACAGTCTATAAACTGTAGAAAACTAAATAAAGAAACAGTCAATAAATTGTACAAAACTCAATAAAGAACCAGTCAATAAACTGTACAAAACTGGATAAAGAACCAGTCAACAAAATGTACAAAACTCAAAAAAGAACCAGTCAATAAACATTACAAAACTGAATAAAAAACAGTCAATAAACTGTACAAAACTCAATAAAGAACAAGTCAATAAACTGTACAAAACTAAACAAAGAAACAGTCAATAAACTGTACAAAACTAAATAAAGAAACAGTCAATAAACATTACAAAACTAAAAAAAGAACCAGTCAATAAATTGTACACAAACTAAAGAAAGAAACATTCAATAAAGTGTACAAAACTCAATAAAGAACCAGTCAATAAATTGTACACAAACTCAATAAAGAACCAGTCAACAAACTGTACAAAACTGAATAAAGAACCAGTCAATAAACTGTAGAAAACTCAATAAAGAACCAGTCAATAAACTGTACAAAACTGAATAAAGAACTAGTCAATAAACTGTACAAAACTAAATAAAGAACCAGTCAATAAATTGTACACAAACTAAATAAAGAAACAGTCAATAAACTGTACACAACTTAATAAAGAACCAGTCAATAAACTGTACAAAACTCAATAAAGAAACAGTCAATAAACTGTACAAAACTAAATAAAGAACAAGTCAATAAACTGTACAAAACTGAATAAAGAACCAGTCAATAAAGTGTAGAAAACTCAATAAAGAACCAGTCAATAAACATTACAAAACTGAATGAAGAAACAGTCTATAAACTGTACAAAACTCAACAAACAACCAGTCAATAAATTGTACAAAACTAAATAAAGAAACTGTCAATAAACTGTAGAAAACTAAATAAAGAAACAGTCAATAAACTGTACAAAACTCAATAAAGAACCAGTCAATAAACTGTACAAAACTGAATAAAGAAGCAGTCAATAAACATTACAAAACTGAATAAAAAAACAGTCAATAAACTGTACAAAACTCAATAAAGAACAAGTCAATAAACTGTACAAAACTAAACAGAGAAACAGTCAATAAACTGTACAAAACTAAATAAAGAAACAACCAATAAACATTACAAAACTAAAAAAAGAACCAGTCAATAAATTTTACACAAACTAAAGAAAGAAACATTAAATAAAGTGTACAAAACTCAATAAAGAACCAGTCAATAAATTGTACATAAACTCTAGAAAGAACCAGTCAATAAACTGTACAAAACTGAATAAAGAACCAGTCAATAAATTGTACAAAACTCAATAAAGAACCAGTCAATAAACTGTACAAAACTGAATAATGAACTAGTCAATAAACTGTACAAACCTCAATAAAGAACCAGGCAATAAACTGTACAAAACTAAATAAGAAAACAGTCAATAAACTGTACAAAATTAAATAAAGAACCAGTCAATAAATTGTACACAAACAAAATAAAGAAAAAGTCAATAAACTGTACAAAACTGAATAAAACAACAGCCAATAACCTGTACAAAACTCAATAAAGAACCAGTCAATAATGTGTACAAAACTCAATAAAGAACCAGTCAATAAACTGTACAAAACTTAATAAAGAAACGGTCATTAAACTGTACAAAACTAAATAAAGAAACAGTCAATAAACTGTACAAAACTAAATAAAGAACCAGTCAATAAATTGTACACAAACTTAATAAAGTAACAGTCAATAAACTGTACAAAACTAAATAAAGAAACAGTCAATAAACTGTACAAAACTAAGTAAAGAACCAGTCAATAAATTGTACACAAACTCAATAAAGAACCAGTCAATAAACTTTACAAAACTGAATAAAGAACCAGTCAATAAACTGTACAAAACTGAATAAAGAACCAGTCAATAAACTGTACAAAACTCAATAAAAGACCAGTCAATAAACTGTACAAAACTGAATAAAGAACCAGTCAATAAAATGAACAAAACTCAAAAAAGAACCAGTCAATAAACATTACAAAACTGAATAAGGAACCAATCAATAAACTGCACAAAACTCAATAAAGAACCAGTCAATAATCATTACAAATCTGAATAAAGAAACAGTCAATAAACTGTACAAAACTCAATAAAGAACAAGTCAATAAACTGTACTGAACTAAACAAAGAAACAGCCAATAAACTGTATAAAACTAAATAAAGAAACAGTCAATAAACATTACAAAACTAAAAAAAAGAACCAGCCAATAAATTGTACACAAACTCAAAAAAGAACCATTCAATAAACTGTACAAAACTGAATAAAGAACCTGTCAATAAACTGTACAAAACTCAATAAAGAACCAGTCAATAAACTGCACAAAACTTAATAAAGAACCAGTCAATAAACTGTACAAAACTGAATAAAGAACCAGTCAATAAACTGTACAAAACTCAATAAAGAACCAGTGAATAAACATTACAAAACTGAAAAAATAACCAGTCAATAAACTGTAGAAAACTAAATAAAGAAACAGTCAATAAACTGTACAAAACTCAAAAAAGAACCAGTCAATATACTGTACAAAACTGAATAAAGAACCAGTCAATAAAATGTACAAAACTCAAAAAAGAACCAGTCAATAAACATTACAAAACTGAATAATAAGACAGTCAATAAACTGTACAAAACTCAATAAAGAACAAGTCAATAAACTGTACAAAACTAAACAAAGAAACAGTCAATAAACTGTACAAAACTAAATAAAGAAACAATCAATAAACATTAGAAAACTAAAAAAAGAACCAGTCAATAAATTGTACACAAACTAAAGAAAGAAACATTAAATAAAGTGTACAAAACTCAATAAAGAACCAGTCAATAAATTGTTCACAAACTCAATAAAGAACCAGTCAATAAACTGTACAAAACTGAATAAAGAACCAGTCAATGAACTGTTCAAAACTCAATAAAGAACCAGTCAATAAACTGTACAAAACTGAATAAAGAACTAGTCAATAAACTGTACAAACCTCTATAAAAAAACAGTCAATAAACTGTACAAAACTAAATAAAGAAACAGTCAATAAACTGTAAAAATTAAATAAAGAACAAGTCAATAAATTGTACACAAACAAAATAAAGAACAAGTCAATAAACTGTACAAAACTGAATAAAAAACCAGCCAATAACCTGTACAAAACTCAATAAAGAACCAGCCAATAAAGTGTACAAAACTCAATAAGAACCAGTCAATAAACTGTACAAAACTTAATAAAGAAACGGTCAATAAACTGTACAAAACTAAATAAAGAAACAGTCAATAAACTGTACAAAACTAAATAAAGAACCAGTCAATAAATTGTACACAAACTAAATAAAGTAACAGTCAATAAACTGTAGAAAACTAAATAAAGAAACAGTCAATAAACTGTACAAAACTAAATAAAGAACCAGTCAATAAATTATACACAAACTCAATAAAGAACCAGTCAATAAACTTTACAAAACTGAATAAAGAACCAGTCAATAAACTGTACAAAACTGAATAAGGAACCAGTCAATAAACTGTACAAAACTCAATAAAAAACCAGTCAATAAACTGTACAAAACTGAATAAAGAACCAGTCTATAAACTGCACAAAACTCAATAAAGAACCAGTCAATAAACATTACAAATCTGAATAAAGAAACAGTCAATAAACTGTACAAAACTCAATAAAGAACAAGTCAATAAACTGTACTAAACTAAACAAAGAAACAGCCAATAAACTGTACAAAACAAAATAAAGAAACAGTCAATAAACATTACAAAACTAAAAAAAAGAACCAGTCAATAAATTGTACACAAACTAAATAAAGAAACAGTCAATAAAGTGTACAAAACTCAATAAAGAACCAGCCAATAAATTGTACACAAACTCAAAAAAGAACCATTCAATAAACTGTACAAAACTGAATAAAGAACCAGTCAATAAAATGTACAAAACTCAAAAAAGAACCAGTCAATAAACATTACAAAACTGAATAATAAGACAGTCAATAAACTGTACAAAACTCAATAAAGAACAAGTCAATAAACTGTACAAAACTAAACAAAGAAACAGTCAATAAACTGTACAAAACTAAATAAAGAAACAATCAATAAACATTAGAAAACTAAAAAAGAACCAGTCAATAAATTGTACACAAACTAAAGAATGAAACATTCAATCAAGTGTACAAAACTCAATAAAGAACCAGTCAATAAACTGTACAAAACTAAACAGAGAAACAGTCAATAAACTGTACAAAACTAAATGAAGAAACAGTCAATAAACATTACAAAACTAAAAAAAAGAACCAGTCAATAAATTGTACACAAACAAAAGAAAGAAACATTAAATAAAGTGTACAAAACTCAATAAAGAACCAGTCAATAAATTGTACACAAACTCAATAAAGAACCATTCAATAAACTGTACAAAACTGAATAAAGAACCAGTCAATGAACTGTTCAAAACTCAATAAAGAACCAGTCAATAAACTGTACAAAACTGAATAAAGAACTAGTCAATAAACTGTACAAACCTCAATAAAGAACCAGTCAATAAACTGTACAAAACTAAATAAAGAAACAGTCAATAAACTGTAAAAATTAAATAAAGAACAAGTCAATAAATTGTACACAAACAAAATAAAGAACAAGTCAATAAACTGTACAAAACTGAATAAAAAACCAGCCAATAACCTGTACAAAACTCAATAAAGAACCAGCCAATAAAGTGTACAAAACTCAATAAGAACCAGTCAATAAACTGTACAAAACTTAATAAAGAAACGGTCAATAAACTGTACAAAACTAAATAAAGAAACAGTCAATAAACTGTACAAAACTAAATAAAGAACCAGTCAATAAATTGTACACAAACTAAATAAAGTAACAGTCAATAAACTGTAGAAAACTAAATAAAGAAACAGTCAATAAACTGTACAAAACTAAATAAAGAACCAGTCAATAAATTGTACACAAACTCAATAAAGAACCAGTCAATAAACTTTACAAATCTGAATAAAGAACCAGTCAATAAACTGTACAAAACTGAATAAAGAACCAGTCAATAAACTGTACAAAACTCAATAAAAAACCAGTCAATAAACTGTACAAAACTGAATAAAGAACCAGTCAATAAACTGCACAAAACTCAATAAAGAACCAGTCAATAAACATTACAAATCTGAATAAAGAAACAGTCAATAAACTGTACAAAACTCAATAAAGAACAAGTCAATAAACTGTACTAAACTAAACAAAGAAACAGCCAATAAACTGTACAAAACAAAATAGAGAAACAGTCAATAAACATTACAAAACTAAAAAAAAAGAACCAGTCAATAAATTGTACACAAACTAAATAAAGAAACAGTCAATAAAGTGTACAAAACTCAATAAAGAACCAGCCAATAAATTGTACACAAACTCAAAAAAGAACCATTCAATAAACTGTACAAAACTGAATAAAGAACCAGTCAATAAACTGTACAAAACCCAATAAAGAACCAGTCAATAAACTGCCCAAAACTTAATAAAGAACCAGTCAATAAACTGTACAAAACTGAATAAAGAACCAGTCAATAAACTGTACAAAACTCAATAAAGAACCAGTCAATAAACATTACAAAACTGAAAAAAGAACCAGTCAATAAAGTGTACAAAACTCAATAAAGAACAAGTCAATAAACATTACAAAACTGAATGAAAAAACAGTCTATAAACTGTACAAAACTCAATAAACAACCAGTCAATAAATTGTACAAAACTGAATAAAGAAACAGTCAATAAACTGTAGAAAACTAAATAAAGAAACAGTCAATAAACTGTACAAAACTCAAAAAAGAACCAGTCAATAAACTGTACAAAACTGAATAAAGAACCAGTCAATAAAATGTACAAAACTCAAAAAAGAACCAGTCAATAAACATTACAAAACTGAATAAAAAGACAGTCAGTAAACTGTACAAAACTCAATAAAGAACAAGTCAATGAACTGTACAAAACTAAACAAAGAAACAGTCAATAAACTGTACAAAACTAAATAAAGAAACAGTCAATAAACATTAGAAAACTAAAAAAGAACCAGTCAATAAATTGTACACAATCTAAAGAAAGAAACATTCAATAAAGTGTACAAAACTCAATAAAGAACCAGTCAATAAATTGTACACAAACTCAATAAAGAACCAGTCAATAAACTGTACAAAACTGAATAAAGAACCAGTCAATAAACTGTACAAAACTCAATAAAGAACCAGTCAATAAACTGTGCAAAACTGAATAAAGAACTAATCAACAAACTGTACAAAACTCAATAAAGAACCAGTCAATAAACTATACAAAACTAAATAAAGAAACAGTCAATAAACTGTACAAAATTAAATAAAGAACCAGTCAATAAATTGTACACAAATAAAATAAAGAACAAGTCAATAAACTGTACAAAACTGAATAAAAAACCAGCCAATAACCTGTACAAAACTCAATAAAGAACCAGTCAAAAAACTGTACAAAACTTAATAAAGAAACGGTCAATAAACTGTACAAAACTAAATAAAGAAACAGTCAATAAACTGTACAAAACAAATTAAAGAACCAGTCAATAAATTGTACACAAACTAAATAAAGTAACAGTCAATAAACTGTACAAAACTAAACAAAGAAACAGTCAATAAACTGTACAAAACTAAATAAAGAACTAGTCAATAAATTGTACACAAACTCAATAAAGAACCAGTCAATAAACTTTACAAAACTGAATAAAGAACCAGTCAATAAACTGTACAAAACTGAATAAAGAACCTGTCAATAAACTGTACAACACTCAATCAAAAACCAGTCAATAAACTGTACAAAACTGAATAAAGAACCAGTCAATCAAATGAACAAAACTCAAAAAAGAACCAGTCAATAAACATTACAAAACTGAATAAGGAACCAGTCAATAAACTGCACAAAACTCAATAAAGAAACAGTCAATAAACATAACAAAATTGAATAAATTAACAGTGAATAAACTGTACAAAACTCAATAAAGAACAAGTCAATAAACTGTACTAAACTAAACAAACAAACAGTCAATAAACTGTACAAAACTAAAAAAAGAAACAGTCAATAAACATTACAAAACTAAAAAAGAACCAGTCAATAAATTGTACACAAACTAAATAAAGAAACAGTCAATAAAGTGTACAAAACTCAATAAAGAACCAGTCAATAAATTGTACACAAACTCAATAAAGAACCAGTCAATAAACTGTACAAAACTGAATAAAGAACCAGTCAATAAACTGTACAAAACTCAATAAAGAAACAGTCAACAAATTGTACAAAACTCAATAAAGAACCAGTCAATAAACTGTACAAAACTGAATAAAGAACCAGTCAATAAACTGTACAAACCTCAATAAAGAACCAGTCAATAAACATTACAAAACTGAAAAAAGAACCAGTCAATATACTGTACAAAACTCAATAAAGAACCAGTCAATAAACTGTACAAAACTGAATAAAGAACCAGTCAAAAAATTGTACACAAACTCAATAAAGGACCAGTCAATAAACTGTAGATAACTAAATAAAGAAACAGTCAATAAACTGTACAAAACTCAATAAAGAACCAGTCAATAAACTGTACAAAACTGAATAAAGAACCAGTCAATAAACTGTACAAAACTCAATAAAGAACCAGTCAATAAACATTACAAAACTGAAAAAAGAACCAGTCAATATACTGTACAAAACTCAATAAAGACCCAGTCAATAAACTGTACAAACCTGAATTAAGAATAAGTCAATAAAGTGTACATAACTCAATAAAGAACCAGTCAATAAACATTACAAAACTGAATAAAGAAACAGTCTATCAACTGTACAAAACTCAATGAACAACCTGTCAATAAATTGTACAAAACTAAATAAAGAACCAGTCAATAAACTGTACAAAACTCAATAAAGACCCAGTCAATAAACTGTACAAAATAAAGAACCAGTCAATAAACTGTACAAATTAAGAAGAAGTCAATAAACTGTACAAAGCTGAACTAAGAACTAGTCAATAAACTGTACAAAACTAAATAAAGAACCAATCAATAAACTATACAAAACTCAATAATGAACCAGTCAATAAACTGTACAAAAGTCAATAAAGAACCAGTCAATAAACTGTACAAAACTCAATAAAGAACCAGTCAATAAACTGTACAAAACTCAATAAAGAATCAGTCAATAAACTGTACAAAACTCAATAAAGAACCAGTCAAAAAATTGTACACAAACTCAATAAAGGACCAGTCAATAAACTGTAGAAAACTAAATAAAGAAACAGTCAATTAACTGTACAAAATTAAAAAAAGAACCAGTCAATAAATTGTACACAAATAAAATAAAGAACAAGTCAATAAACTGTACAAAACTGAATAAAAAACCAGCCAATAACCTGTACAAAACTCAATAAAGAACCAGTCAATAAACTGTACAAAACTTAATAAAGAAACGGTCAATAAACTGTACAAAACTAAATAAAGAAACAGTCAATAAACTGTACAAAACTAATTAAAGAACCAGTCAATAAATTGTACACAAACTAAATAAAGTAACAGTCAATAAACTGTACAAAACTAAATAAAGAAACAGTCAATAAACTGTACAAAACTAAATAAAGAACCAGTCAAAAAATTGTACACAAACTCAATAAAGAACCAGTCAATAAACTTTACAAAACTGAATAAAGAACCAGTCAATAAACTGTACAAAACTGAATAAAGAACCAGTCAATAAACTGTACAAAACTCAATAAAAAACCAGTCAATAAACTGTACAAAACTGAATAAAGAACCAGTCAACAAAATGAACAAAATTCAAAAAAGAACCAGTCATTAAACATTTCAAAACTGAATAAGGAACCAGTCAATAAACTGTACAAAACTAAATAAAGAACTAGTCAATAAATTGTACACAAACTCAATAAAGAACCAGTCAATAAACTTTACAAAACTGAATAAAGAACCAGTCAATAAACTGTACAAAACTGAATAAAGAACCTGTCAATAAACTGTACAACACTCAATCAAAAACCAGTCAATAAACTGTACAAAACTGAATAAAGAACCAGTCAATCAAATGAACAAAACTCAAAAAAGAACCAGTCAATACACATTACAAAACTGAATAAGGAACCAGTCAATAAACTGCACAAAACTCAATAAAGAAACAGTCAATAAACATAACAAAATTGAATAAAGAAACAGTGAATAAACTGTACAAAACTCAATAAAGAACAAGTCAATAAACTGTACTAAACTAAACAAACAAACAGTCAATAAACTGTACAAAACTAAAAAAAGAAACAGTCAATAAACATTACAAAACTAAAAAAGAACCAGTCAATAAATTGTACACAAACTAAATAAAGAAACAGTCAATAAAGTGTACAAAACTCAATAAAGAACCAGTCAATAAATTGTACACAAACTCAATAAAGAACCAGTCAATAAACTGTACAAAACTGAATAAAGAACCAGTCAATAAACTGTACAAAACTCAATAAAGAAACAGTCAACAAATTGTACAAAACTCAATAAAGAACCAGTCAATAAACTGTACAAAACTGAATAAAGAACCAGTCAATAAACTGTACAAAACTCAATAAAGAACCAGTCAATAAACATTACAAAACTGAAAAAAGAACCAGTCAATATACTGTACAAAACTTAATAAAGACCCAGTCAATAAACTGTACAAACCTGAATTAAGAATAAGTCAATAAAGTGTACATAACTCAATAAAGAACCAGTCAATAAACATTACAAAACTGAATAAAGAAACAGTCTATCAACTGTACAAAACTCAATGAACAACCTGTCAATAAATTGTACAAAACTAAATAAAGAACCAGTCAATAAGCTGTACAAAACTCAATAAAGAACCAGTCAATAAACTGTACAAAACTCAATAAAGAACCAGTCAATAAACTGTACAAAACTCAATAAAGAATCAGTCAATAAACTGTACAAAACTCAATAAAGAACCAGTCAAAAAATTGTACACAAACTCAATAAAGGACCAGTCAATAAACTGTAGAAAACTAAATAAACAGTCAATAAACTGTACAAAATTAAATAAAGAACCAGTCAATAAATTGTACACAAACTAAATAAAGAAACAGTCAATAAACTGTATAAAACTTAATAAAGAACCAGTCAATAAACTGTACAAAACTCAATACAGAAACAGTCAATAAACTGTACAAAACTAAATAAAGAACAAGTAAATAAACTGTACAAAACTGAATAAAGAACCAGCCAATAACCTTTACAAAACTCAATAAAGAACCAGTCAACAAAGTGTACAAATCTCAATAAAGAACCAGTCAATAAACTGTACAAAACTAAATAAAGAACCAGTCAATAAATTGTACACAAACACAATAAAGAACCAATCAATAAAGTGTACACAACTGAAAATTGAACCAGTCAATAAACTGTACAACACTCAATAAAGAACCAGTCAATAAATTGTACACAAAATCAATAAAGAACCAGTGAATAAACTGTACAAAACTGATTAAATAACCGGTCAATACACTGTACAAAACTCAATAAAGAATCAGTCAATAATTTGTACAAAACTCAATAAAGAAAGAGTCAGTAAACTGTACAAAGTTGAATAAAGAACCAGTCAATAAACTGTACAAAACTCAATAAAGGACCAGTCAATTAACATACAAAACTGAATAAAAAACCAGCCAATAACCTGTACAAAACTCAATAAAGAACCAGTAAATAAAGAGTACAAAACTCAATAAAGAACCAGTCAATAAACTGTATAAAACTTAATAAAGAAACGGTCAATAAACTGTACAAAATTCAATAAAGAACCAGTCAAAAAATTGTACACAAACTCAATAAAGGACCAGTCAATAAACTGTAGAAAACTAAATAAAGAAACAGTCAATATACTGTACAAAATTAAAAAAAGAACCAGTCAATAAATTGTACACAAATAAAATAAAGAACAAGTCAATAATCTGTACAAAACTGAATAAAAAACCAGCCAATAACCTGTACAAAACTCAATAAAGAACCAGTCAATAAACTGTACAAAACTTAATAAAGAAACGGTCAATAAACTGTACAAAACTAAATAAAGAAACAGTCAATAAACTGTACAAAACTAATTAAAGAACCAGTCAATAAATTGTACACAAACTAAATAAAGTAACAGTCAATAAACTGTACAAAACTAAATAAAGAAACAGTCAATAAACTGTACAAAACTAAATAAAGAACCAGTCAAAAAATTGGAAACAAACTCAATAAAGAACCAGTCAATAAACTTTACAAAACTGAATAAAGAACCAGTCAATAAACTGTACAAAACTGAATAAAGAACCAGTCAATAAACTGTACAAAACTCAATAAAAAACCAGTCAATAAACTGTACAAAACTGAATAAAGAACAAGTCAACAAAATGAACAAAACCCAAAAAAGAACCAGTCATTAAACATTTCAAAACTGAATAAGGAACCAGTCAATAAACTGCACAAAACTCAATAAAGAACAAGTCAATAAACTGTACTAAACTAAACAAAGACACAGTCAATAAACTGTACAAAACTAAATAAAGAAACAGTCAATAAACATTACAAAACTAAAAAAAGAACCAGTCAATAAATTGTACACAAACTAAATAAAGAAACAGTCAATAAAGTGTACAAAACTCAATAAAGAACCAGTCAATAAATTGTACACAAACTCAATAAGGAAGCAGTCAATAAACTGTACAAAACTGAATACAGAACCAGTCAATAAACTGTACAAAACTCAATAAAGAACCAGTCAACAAATTGTACAAAACTCAATAAAGAACCAGTCAATAAACTGTACAAAACTGAATAAAGAACCAGTCAATAAACTGTACAAACCTCAATAAAGAACCAGTCAATAAACATTACAAAACTGAAAAAAGAACCAGTCAATATACTGTACAAAACTCAATAAAAAACCAGTCAATAAACTGTACAAAACTGAATAAAGAACAAGTCAATAAAGTGTACATAACTCAATAAAGAACCAGTCAATAAACATTACAAAACTGAATAAAGAAACAGTCTATCAACTGTACAAAACTCAATGAACAACCTGTCAATAAATTGTACAAAACTAAATAAAGAAACAGTCAATAAACTGTAGAAAACTCAATAAAGAACCAGTCAATAAACTGTACAAAACTCAATAAAGAACCAGTCAATAAACTGTACAAAATAAAGAACCAGTCAATAAACTGTACAAATTAAGAACCAGTCAATAAACTGTACAAAACTGAACAAAGAACCAGTCAATAAACTGTACAAAACTAAATAAAGAACCAATCAATAAACTATACAAAACTCAATAATGAACCAGTCAATGAACTGTACAAAATTCAATAAAGAACCAGTCAATAAACTGTACAAAACTCAATAAAGAACCAGTCAATAAACTGTACAAAACTCAATAAAGAATCAGTCAATAAACTGTACAAAACTCAATAAAGAACCAGTCAAAAAATTGTACACAAACTCAATAAAGGACCAGTCAATAAACTGTAGAAAACTAAATAAAGAAACAGTCAATAAACTGTACAAAATTAAATAAAGAACCAGTCAATAAATTGTACACAAACTAAATAAAGAAACAGTCAATAAACTGTATAAAACTTAATAAAGAACCAGTCAATAAACTGTACAAAACTCAATACAGAAACAGTCAATAAACTGTACAAAACTAAATAAAGAACAAGTAAATAAACTGTACAAAACTGAATAAAGAACCAGCCAATAACCTGTACAAAACTCAATAAAGAACCAGTCAACAAAGTGTACAAATCTCAATAAAGAACCAGTCAATAAACTATACAAAACTTAATAAAGATCCAGTCAATAAACTGTACAAAACTCAATAAAGAATCAGTCAATAATTTGTACAAAACTCAATAAAGAAAGAGTCAGTAAACTGTACAAAGTTGAATAAAGAACCAGTCAATAAACAGTACAAAACTCAATAAAGGACCAGTCAATTAACATACAAAACTGAATAAAAAACCAGCCAATAACCTGTACAAAACTCAATAAAGAACCAGTAAATAAAGAGTACAAAACTCAATAGAGAACCAGTCAATAAACTGTATAAAACTTAATAAAGAAACGGTCAATAAACTGTACAAAACTCAATAAAGAACCAGTCAAAAAATTGTACACAAACTCAATAAAGGACCAGTCAATAAACTGTAGAAAACTAAATAAAGAAACAGTCAATAAACTGTACAAAATTAAAAAAAGAACCAGTCAATAAATTGTACACAAATAAAATAAAGAACAAGTCAATAATCTGTACAAAACTGAATAAAAAACCAGCCAATAACCTGTACAAAACTCAATAAAGAACCAGTCAATAAACTGTACAAAACTTAATAAAGAAACGGTCAATAAACTGTACAAAACTAAATAAAGAAACAGTCAATAAACTGTACAAAACTAATTAAAGAACCAGTCAATAAATTGTACACAAACTAAATAAAGTAACAGTCAATAAACTGTACAAAACTAAATAAAGAAACAGTCAATAAACTGTACAAAACTAAATAAAGAACCAGTCAAAAAATTGTACACAAACTCAATAAAGAACCAGTCAATAAACTTTACAAAACTGAATAAAGAACCAGTCAATAAACTGTACAAAACTGAATAAAGAACCAGTCAATAAACTGTACAAAACTCAATAAAAAACCAGTCAATAAACTGTACAAAACTGAATAAAGAACAAGTCAACAAAATGAACAAAACTCAAAAAAGAACCAGTCATTAAACATTTCAAAACTGAATAAGGAACCAGTCAATAAACTGCACAAAACTCAATAAAGAACCAGTCAATAAACATTACAAAACTGAATAAAGAAACAGTGAATAAACTGTACAAAACTCAATAAAGAACAAGTCAATAAACTGTACTAAACTAAACAAAGACACAGTCAATAAACTGTACAAAACTAAATAAAGAAACAGTCAATAAACATTACAAAACTAAAAAAAGAACCAGTCAATAAATTGTACACAAACTAAATAAAGAAACAGTCAATAAAGTGTACAAAACTCAATAAAGAACCAGTCAATAAATTGTACACAAACTCAATAAGGAAGCAGTCAATAAACTGTACAAAACTGAATACAGAACCAGTCAATAAACTGTACAAAACTCAATAAAGAACCAGTCAACAAATTGTACAAAACTCAATAAAGAACCAGTCAATAAACTGTACAAAACTGAATAAAGAACCAGTCAATAAACTGTACAAACCTCAATAAAGAACCAGTCAATAAACATTACAAAACTGAAAAAAGAACCAGTCAATATACTGTACAAAACTCAATAAAAAACCAGTCAATAAACTGTACAAAACTGAATAAAGAACAAGTCAATAAAGTGTACATAACTTAATAAAGAACCAGTCAATAAACATTACAAAACTGAATAAAGAAACAGTCTATCAACTGTACAAAACTCAATGAACAACCTGTCAATAAATTGTACAAAACTAAATAAAGAAACAGTCAATAAACTGTAGAAAACTCAATAAAGAACCAGTCAATAAACTGTACAAAACTCAATAAAGAACCAGTCAATAAACTGTACAAAATAAAGAACCAGTCAATAAACTGTACAAATTAAGAACCAGTCAATAAACTGTACAAAACTGAACAAAGAACCAGTCAATAAACTGTACAAAACTAAATAAAGAACCAATCAATAAACTATACAAAACTCAATAATGAACCAGTCAATGAACTGTACAAAATTCAATAAAGAACCAGTCAATAAACTGTACAAAACTCAATAAAGAACCAGTCAATAAACTGTACAAAACTCAATAAAGAATCAGTCAATAAACTGTACAAAACTCAATAAAGAACCAGTCAAAAAATTGTACACAAACTCAATAAAGGACCAGTCAATAAACTGTAGAAAACTAAATAAAGAAACAGTCAATAAACTGTACAAAATTAAATAAAGAACCAGTCAATAAATTGTACACAAACTAAATAAAGAAACAGTCAATAAACTGTATAAAACTTAATAAAGAACCAGTCAATAAACTGTACAAAACTCAATACAGAAACAGTCAATAAACTGTACAAAACTAAATAAAGAACAAGTAAATAAACTGTACAAAACTGAATAAAGAACCAGCCAATAACCTGTACAAAACTCAATAAAGAACCAGTCAACAAAGTGTACAAATCTCAATAAAGAACCAGTCAATAAACTGTACAAAACTAAATAAAGAACCAGTCAATAAATTGTACACAAACACAATAAAGAACCAATCAATAAAGTGTACACAACTGAAAATTGAACCAGTCAATAAACTGTACAACACTCAATAAAGAACCAGTCAATAAATTGTACACAAAATCAATAAAGAACCAGTGAATAAACTTTACAAAACTGATTTAATAACCGGTCAATACACTGTACAAAACTCAATAAAGAATCAGTCAATAATTTGTACAAAACTCAATAAAGAAAGAGTCAGTAAACTGTACAAAGTTGAATAAAGAACCAGTCAATAAACTGTACAAAACTCAATAAAGGACCAGTCAATTAACATACAAAACTGAATAAAAAACCAGCCAATAACCTGTACAAAACTCAATAAAGAACCAGTAAATAAAGAGTACAAAACTCAATAAAGAACCAGTCAATAAACTGTATAAAACTTAATAAAGAAACGGTCAATAAACTGTACAAAACTAAATAAAGAAACAGTCAATAAACTGTACAAAACTAATTAAAGAACCAGTCAATAAATTGTACACAAACTAAATAAAGTAACAGTCAATAAACTGTACAAAACTATATAAAGAAACAGTCAATAAACTGTACAAAACTAAATAAAGAACCAGTCAATAAATTGTACACAAACTCAATAAAGAACCAGTCAATAAACTTTACAAAACTGAATAAAGAACCAGTCACTAAACTGTACAAAACTGAATAAAGAACCAGTCAATAAACTGTACAAAACTCAATAAAAAACCAGTCAATAAACTGTACAAAACTCAATAAAGAACAAGTCAATAAACTGTACTAAACTAAACAAAGAAACAGTCAATAAACTTTACAAAACTAAATAAAGAAACAGTCAATAAACATTACGAAAATAAAAAAAGAACCAGTCAATAAATTGTACACAAACTAAATAAAGAAACAGTCAATAAAGTGTACACAAACTCAATAAAGAACCAGTCAATAAACTGTACAAAACTGAATAAAGAACAAGTCAATAAACTGTACAAAACTCAATAATGAACCAGTCAATAAACTGTAGAAAACTGAATAAAGAACAAATCAATAAAGTGTACATAACTCAATAAAGAACCAGTCAATAAACATTACAAAACTGAATAAAGAAACAGTCTATCAACTGTACAAAACTCAATGAACAACCAGTCAATAAATTGTACAAAACTAAAAAAAGAAACAGTCAATAAACTGTAGAAAACTCAATAAAGAACCAGTCAATAAACTGTACAGAATTGAATAAAGAACAACCAGTCAATAAACTGTACAAAACTCAATAAAGAACCAGCCAATAAACTGTACAAAACTCAATAAAGAATCAGTCAATAAACTGTACAAAACTCAATAAAGAACCAGTCAATAAACTGTACAAAATAAAGAACCAGTCAATAAACTGTACATATTAAGAACCAGTCAATAAACTGTACAAAACTGAACAAAGAACCAGTCAATAAACTGTACAAAACTAAATAAAGAACCAATCAATAAACTATACAAAACTCAATAATGAACCAGTCAATAAACTGTACAAAACTCAATAAAGAACCAGTCAATAAACTGTACAAAACTCAATAAAGAACCAGTCAATAAACTCTATAAAACTCAATAAAGAATCAGTCAATAAACTGTACAAAACTCAATAAAGAACCAGTCCAAAAATTGTACACAAACTCAATAAAGGACCAGTCAATAAACTGTAGAAAACTAAATAAAGAAACAGTCAATAAACTGTACAAAATTAAATAAAGAACCAGTCAATAAATTGTACACAAACTAAATAAAGAAACAGTCAATAAACTGTATAAAACTTAATAAAGAACCAGTCAATAAACTGTACAAAACTAAATAAAGAAACAGTCAATAAACTGTACAAAACTAAATAAAGAACAAGTCAATAAACTGTACAAAACTGAATAAAGAACCAGCCAATAATCTGTACAAAACTCAATAAAGAACCAGTCAATAAAGTGTACAAAACTCAATAAAGAACCAGTCAATAAACTGTACAAAACTTAATAAAGAAACGGTCAATAAACTGTACAAAACCAAATAAAGAAACAGTCAATAAACTGTACAAAACTCAATAAAGAAACAGTCAATAAACTGTACAAAACTAAATAAAGAACAAGTAAATAAACTGTACAAAACTGAATAAAGAACCAGCCAATAACCTGTACAAAACTCAATAAAGAACCAGTCAACAAAGTGTACAAATCTCAATAAAGAACCAGTCAATAAACTGTACAAAACTAAATATAGAACCAGTCAATAAATTGTACACAAACACAATAAAGAACCAATCAATAAAGTGTACACAACTGAAAATTGAACCAGTCAATAAACTGTACAACACTCAATAAAGAACCAGTCAATAAATTGTACACAAAATCAATAAAGAACCAGTGAATAAACTGTACAAAACTGATTAAATAACCGGTCAATACACTGTACAAAACTCAATAAAGAATCAGTCAATAATTTGTACAAAACTCAATAAAGAAAGAGTCAGTAAACTGTACAAAGTTGAATAAAGAACCAGTCAATAAACTGTACAAAACTCAATAAAGGACCAGTCAATTAACATACAAAACTGAATAAAAAACCAGCCAATAACCTGTACAAAACTCAATAAAGAACCAGTAAATAAAGAGTACAAAACTCAATAAAGAACCAGTCAATAAACTGTATAAAACTTAATAAAGAAACGGTCAATAAACTGTACAAAACTAAATAAAGAAACAGTCAATAAACTGTACAAAACTAATTAAAGAACCAGTCAATAAATTGTACACAAACTAAATAAAGTAACAGTCAATAAACTGTACAAAACTATATAAAGAAACAGTCAATAAACTGTACAAAACTAAATAAAGAACCAGTCAATAAATTGTACACAAACTCAATAAAGAACCAGTCAATAAACTTTACAAAACTGAATAAAGAACCAGTCAATAAACTACAAAACTGAATAAAGAACCAGTCAATAAACTGTACAAAACTCAATAAAAAACCAGTCAATAAACTGTACAAAACTCAATAAAGAACAAGTCAATAAACTGTACTAAACTAAACAAAGAAACAGTCAATAAACTTTACAAAACTAAATAAAGAAACAGTCAATAAACATTACAAAACTAAAAAAAGAACCAGTCAATAAATTGTACACAAACTAAATAAAGAAACAGTCAATAAAGTGTACACAAACTCAATAATGAACCAGTCAATAAACTGTAGAAAACTGAATAAAGAACAAATCAATAAAGTGTACATAACTCAATAAAGAACCAGTCAATAAACATTACAAAACTGAATAAAGAAACAGTCTATCAACTGTACAAAACTCAATGAACAACCAGTCAATAAATTGTACAAAACTAAAAAAAGAAACAGTCAATAAACTGTAGAAAACTCAATAAAGAAACAGTCAATAAACTGTACAGAATTGAATAAAGAACAACCAGTCAATAAACTGTACAAAACTCAATAAAGAACCAGCCAATAAACTGTACAAAACTCAATAAAGAATCAGTCAATAAACTGTACAAAACTCAATAAAGAACCAGTCAATAAACTGTACAAAATAAAGAACCAGTCAATAAACTGTACATATTAAGAACCAGTCAATAAACTGTACAAAACTGAACAAAGAACCAGTCAATAAACTGTACAAAACTAAATAAAGAACCAATCAATAAACTATACAAAACTCAATAAAGAACCAGTCAATAAACTGTACAAAACTCAATAAAGAACCAGCCAATAAACTGTACAAAACTCAATAAAGAATCAGTCAATAAACTGTATAAAACTCAATAAAGAATCAGTCAATAAACTGTACAAAACTCAATAAAGAACCAGTCAAAAAATTGTACACAAACTCAATAAAGGACCAGTCAATAAACTGTAGAAAACTAAATAAAGAAACAGTCAATAAACTGTACAAAATTAAATAAAGAACCAGTCAATAAATTGTACACAAACTAAATAAAGAAACAGTCAATAAACTGTATAAAACTTAATAAAGAACCAGTCAATAAACTGTACAAAACTCAATAAAGAAACAGTCAATAAACTGTACAAAACTAAATAAAGAACAAGTCAATAAACTGTACAAAACTGAATAAAGAACCAGCCAATAATCTGTACAAAACTCAATAAAGAACCAGTCAATAAAGTGTACAAAACTCAATAAAGAACCAGTCAATAAACTGTACAAAACTTAATAAAGAAACGGTCAATAAACTGTACAAAACTAAATAAAGAAACAGTCAATAAACTGTACAAAACTAATTAAAGAACCAGTCAATAAATTGTACACAAACTAAATAAAGTAACAGTCAATAAACTGTACAAAACTATATAAAGAAACAGTCAATAAACTGTACAAAACTAAATAAAGAACCAGTCAATAAATTGTACACAAACTCAATAAAGAACCAGTCAATAAACTTTACAAAACTGAATAAAGAACCAGTCAATAAACTGTACAAAACTGAATAAAGAACCAGTCAATAAACTGTACAAAACTCAATAAAAAACCAGTCAATAAACTGTACAAAACTGAATAAAGAACCAGTCAATAAAATGAACAAAACTCAAAAAAGAACCAGTCAATAAACATTACAAAACTGAATAAAGAACCAGTCAATAAACTGTACAAAACTCAAAAAAGAACCAGTCAATAAACATTACAAAACTGAATAAAGAAACAGTCAATAAACTGTACAAAACTCAATAAAGAACAAGTCAATAAACTGTACTAAACTAAACAAAGAAACAGTCAATAAACTTTACAAAACTAAATAAAGAAACAGTCAATAAACATTACAAAACTAAAAAAAGAACCAGTCAATAAATTGTACACAAACTAAATAAAGAAACAGTCAATAAAGTGTACAAAACTCAATAAAGAACCAGTCAATAAATTGTACACAAACTCAATAAAGAACCAGTCAATAAACTGTACAAAACTGAATAAAGAAACAGTCTATCAACTGTACAAAACTCAATGAACAACCAGTCAATAAATTGTACAAAACTAAAAAAAGAAACAGTCAATAAACTGTAGAAAACTCAATAAAGAACTAGTCAATAAACTGTATAAAACTCAATAAAGAATCAGTCAATAAACTGTACAAAACTCAATAAAGAACCAGTCAAAAAATTGTACACAAACTCAATAAAGAATCAGTCGATAAACTGTACAAAACTCAATAAAGAACCAGTCAATAAACTGTACAAAATAAAGAACCAGTCAATAAACTGTAGATATTAAGAACCAGTCAATAAACTGTACAAAACTGAACAAAGAACCAGTCAATAAACTGTACAAAACTAAATAAAGAACCAATCAATAAACTATACAAAACTCAATAATGAACCAGTCAATAAACTGTACAAAACTCAATAAAGAACCAGTCAATAAACTGTACAAAACTAAATAAAGAACCAGTCAATAAACTGTATAAAACTCAATAAAGAATCAGTCAATAAACTGTACAAAACTCAATAAAGAACCAGTCAAAAAATTGTACACAAACTCAATAAAGGACCAGTCAATAAACTGTAGAAAACTAAATAAAGAAACAGTCAATAAACTGTACAAAATTAAATAAAGAACAAGTCAATAAACTGTACTGAACTAAACAAAGAAACAGTCAATAAACTGTACAAAACTCAATAAAGAACCAGCCAATAAACTGTACAAAACTCAATAAAGAATCAGTCGATAAACTGTACAAAACTCAATAAAGAACCAGTCAATAAACTGTACAAAATAAAGAACCAGTCAATAAACTGTAGATATTAAGAACCAGTCAATAAACTGTACAAAACTGAACAAAGAACCAGTCAATAAACTGTACAAAACTAAATAAAGAACCAATCAATAAACTATACAAAACTCAATAATGAACCAGTCAATAAACTGTACAAAACTCAATAAAGAACCAGTCAATAAACTGTACAAAACTAAATAAAGAACCAGTCAATAAACTGTATAAAACTCAATAAAGAATCAGTCAATAAACTGTACAAAACTCAATAAAGAACCAGTCAAAAAATTGTACACAAACTCAATAAAGGACCAGTCAATAAACTGTAGAAAACTAAATAAAGAAACAGTCAATAAACTGTACAAAATTAAATAAAGAACAAGTCAATAAACTGTACTGAACTAAACAAAGAAACAGTCAATAAACTGTACAAAACTCAATAAAAAACCAGTCAATAAACTGTACAAAACTGAATAAAGAACCAGTCAATAAACTGCACAAAACTCAATAAAGAACCAGTCAATAAACATTACAAATCTGAATAAAGAAACAGTCAATAAACTGTACAAAACTCAATAAAGAACAAGTCAATAAACTGTACTAAACTAAACAAAGAAACAGCCAATAAACTGTACAAAACAAAATAAAGAAACAGTCAATAAACATTACAAAACTAAAAAAAAGAACCAGTCAATAAATTGTACACAAACTAAATAAAGAAACAGTCAATAAAGTGTACAAAACTCAATAAAGAACCAGCCAATAAATTGTACACAAACTCAAAAAAGAACCATTCAATAAACTGTACAAAACTGAGTAAAGAACCAGTCAAAAAACTGTACAAAACCCAATAAAGAACCAGTCAATAAACTGCCCAAAACTTAATAAAGAACCAGTCAATAAACTGTACAAAACTGAATAAAGAACCAGTCAATAAAATGTACAAAACTCAAAAAAGAACCAGTCAATAAACATTACAAAACTGAATAATAAGACAGTCAATAAACTGTACAAAACTCAATAAAGAACAAGTCAATAAACTGTACAAAACTAAACAAAGAAACAGTCAATAAACTGTACAAAACTAAATAAAGAAACAATCAATAAACATTAGAAAACTAAAAAAAGAACCAGTCAATAAATTGTACACAAACTAAAGAAAGAAACATTCAATCAAGTGTACAAAACTCAATAAAGAACCAGTCAATAAACTGTACAAAACTAAACAGAGAAACAGTCAATAAACTGTACAAAACTAAATGAAGAAACAGTCAATAAACATTACAAAACTAAAAAAAAGAACCAGTCAATAAATTGTACACAAACAAAAGAAAGAAACATTAAATAAAGTGTACAAAACTCAATAAAGAACCAGTCAATAAATTGTACACAAACTCAATAAAGAACCATTCAATAAACTGTACAAAACTGAATAAAGAACCAGTCAATGAACTGTTCAAAACTCAATAAAGAACCAGTCAATAAACTGTACAATACTGAATAAAGAACTAGTCAATAAACAGTACAAACCTCAATAAAGAACCAGTCAATAAACTGTACAAAACTAAATAAAGAAACAGTCAATAAACTGTAAAAATTAAATAAAGAACAAGTCAATAAATTGTACACAAACAAAATAAAGAACAAGTCAATAAACTGTACAAAACTGAGTAAAAAACCAGCCAATAACCTGTACAAAACTCAATAAAGAACCAGCCAATAAAGTGTACAAAACTCAATAAGAACCAGTCAATAAACTGTACAAAACTTAATAAAGAAACGGTCAATAAACTGTACAAAACTAAATAAAGAAACAGTCAATAAACTGTACAAAACTAAATAAAGAACCAGTCAATAAATTGTACACAAACTAAATAAAGTAACAGTCAATAAACTGTAGAAAACTAAATAAAGAAACAGTCAATAAACTGTACAAAACTAAATAAAGAACCAGTCAATAAATTGTACACAAACTCAATAAAGAACCAGTCAATAAACTTTACAAAACTGAATAAAGAACCAGTCAATAAACTGTACAAAACTGAATAAAGAACCAGTCAATAAACTGTACAAAACTCAATAAAAAACCAGTCAATAAACTGTACAAAACTGAATAAAGAACCAGTCAATAAACTGCACAAAACTCAATAAAGAACCAGTCAATAAACATTACAAATCTGAATAAAGAAACAGTCAATAAACTGTACAAAACTCAATAAAGAACAAGTCAATAAACTGTACTAAACTAAACAAAGAAACAGCCAATAAACTGTACAAAACAAAATAAAGAAACAGTCAGTAAACATTACAAAACTAAAAAAAAGAACCAGTCAATAAATTGTACACAAACTAAATAAAGAAACAGTCAATAAAGTGTTCAAAACTCAATAAAGAACCAGCCAATAAATTGTACACAAACTCAAAAAAGAACCATTCAATAAACTGTACAAAACTGAATAAAGAACCAGTCAATAAACTGTACAAAACCCAATAAAGAACCAGTCAATAAACTGCCCAAAACTTAATAAAGAACCAGTCAATAAACTGTACAAAACTGAATAAAGAACCAGTCAATAAACTGTACAAAACTCAATAAAGAACCAGTCAATAAACATTACAAAACTGAAAAAAGAACCAGTCAATAAAGTGTACAAAACTCAATAAAGAACCAGTCAATAAACATTACAAAACTGAATGAAAAAACAGTCTATAAACTGTACAAAACTCAATAAACAACCAGTCAATAAATTGTACAAAACTGAATAAAGAAACAGTCAATAAACTGTAGAAAACTAAATAAAGAAACAGTCAATAAACTGTACAAAACTCAAAAAAGAACCAGTCAATAAACTGTACAAAACTGAATAAAGAACCAGTCAATAAAATGTACAAAACTCAAAAAAGAACCAGTCAATAAACATTACAAAACTGAATAAAAAGACAGTCAGTAAACTGTACAAAACTCAATAAAGAACAAGTCAATGAACTGTACAAAACTAAACAAAGAAACAGTCAATAAACTGTACAAAACTAAATAAAGAAACAGTCAATAAACATTAGAAAACTAAAAAAGAACCAGTCAATAAATTGTACACAATCTAAAGAAAGAAACATTCAATAAAGTGTACAAAACTCAATAAAGAACCAGTCAATAAATTGTACACAAACTCAATAAAGAACCAGTCAATAAACTGTACAAAACTGAATAAAGAACCAGTCAATAAACTGTACAAAACTCAATAAAGAACCAGTCAATAAACTGTACAAAACTGAATAAAGAACTAATCAACAAACTGTACAAAACTCAATAAAGAACCAGTCAATAAACTTTCAAAACTAAATAAAGAAACAGTCAATAAACTGTACAAAATTAAATAAAGAACCAGTCAATAAATTGTACACAAATAAAATAAAGAACAAGTCAATAAACTGTACAAAACTGAATAACAAACTAGCCAATAACCTGTACAAAACTCAATAAAGAACCAGTCAAAAAACTGTACAAAACTTAATAAAGAAACGGTCAATAAACTGTACAAAACTAAATAAAGAAACAGTCAATAAACTGTACAAAACTAATTAAAGAACCAGTCAATAAATTGTACACAAACTAAATAAAGTAACAGTCAATAAACTGTACAAAACTAAACAAAGAAACAGTCAATAAACTGTACAAAACTAAATAAAGAACTAGTCAATAAATTGTACACAAACTCAATAAAGAACCAGTCAATAAACTTTACAAAACTGAATAAAGAACCAGTCAATAAACTGTACAAAACTGAATAAAGAACCTGTCAATAAACTGTACAACACTCAATCAAAAACCAGTCAATAAACTGTACAAAACTGAATAAAGAACCAGTCAATCAAATGAACAAAACTCAAAAAAGAACCAGTCAATAAACATTACAAAACTGAATAAGGAACCAGTCAATAAACTGCACAAAACTCAATAAAGAAACAGTCAATAAACATAACAAAATTGAATAAAGAAACAGTGAATAAACTGTACAAAACTCAATAAAGAACAAGTCAATAAACTGTACTAAACTAAACAAACAAACAGTCAATAAACTGTACAAAACTAAAAAAAGAAACAGTCAATAAACATTACAAAACTAAAAAAGAACCAGTCAATAAATTGTACACAAACTCAATAAAGAAACAGTCAATAAAGTGTACAAAACTGAATAAAGAAACAGTGAATAAACTGTACAAAACTCAATAAAGAACAAGTCAATAAACTGTACTAAACTAAACAAAGAAACAGTCAATAAACTGTACAAAACTAAATAAAGGAACAGTCAATAAACATTACAAAACTAAAAAAAGAACCAGTCAATAAATTGTACACAAACTAAATAAAGAAACAGTCAATAAACTGTACAAAACTCAATAAAGAACCAGTCAATAAACATTACAAAAGTGAAAAAAGAACCAGTCAATATACTGTACAAAACTCAATAAAGACCCAGTCAATAAAATGTACAAACCTGAATTAAGAATAAGTCAATAAAGTGTACATAACTCAATAAAGAACCAGTCAATAAACATTACAAAACTGAATAAAGAAACAGTCTATCAACTGTACAAAACTCAATGAACAACCTGTCAATAAATTGTACAAAACTAAATAAAGAACCAGTCAATAAGCTGTACAAAACTCAATAAAGAACCAGTCAATAAACTGTACAAAATAAAGAACCAGTCAATAAACTGTACAAATTAAGAAGCAGTCAATAAACTGTACAAAACTGAACAAAGAACTAGTCAATAAACTGTACAAAACTAAATAAAGAACCAATCAATAAACTATACAAAACTCAATAATGAACCAGTCAATAAACTGTACAAAAGTCAATAAAGAACCAGTCAATAAACTGTACAAAACTCAATAAAGAACCAGTCAATAAACTGTACAAAACTCAATAAAGAATCAGTCAATAAACTGTACAAAACTCAATAAAGAACCAGTCAAAAAATTGTACACAAACTCAATAAAGGACCAGTCAATAAACTGTAGAAAACTAAATAAAGAAACAGTCAATAAACTGTACAAAACTCAATAAAGAACCAGTCAATAAACTGTACAAAACTGAATAAAGAACCAGTCAATAAACTGTACAAAACTCAATAAAGAACCAGTCAATAAACATTACAAAACTGAAAAAAGAACCAGTCAATATACTGTACAAAACTCAATAAAGACCCAGTCAATAAACTGTACAAACCTGAATTAAGAATAAGTCAATAAAGTGTACATAACTCAATAAAGAACCAGTCAATAAACATTACAAAACTGAATAAAGAAACAGTCTATCAACTGTACAAAACTCAATGAACAACCTGTCAATAAATTGTACAAAACTAAATAAAGAACCAGTCAATAAACTGTACAAAACTCAATAAAGAACCAGCCAATAAACTGTACAAAATAAAGAACCAGTCAATAAACTGTACAAATTAAGAAGAAGTCAATAAACTGTACAAAACTGAACAAAGAACTAGTCAATAAACTGTACAAAACTAAATAAAGAACCAATCAATAAACTATACAAAACTCAATAATGAACCAGTCAATAAACTGTACAAAAGTCAATAAAGAACCAGTCAATAAACTGTACAAAACTCAATAAAGAACCAGTCAATAAACTGTACAAAACTCAATAAAGAATCAGTCAATAAACTGTACAAAACTCAATAAAGAACCAGTCAAAAAATTGTACACAAACTCAATAAAGGACCAGTCAATAAACTGTAGAAAACTAAATAAAGAAACAGTCAATAAACTGTACAAAATTAAAAAAAGAACCAGTCAATAAATTGTACACAAATAAAATAAAGAACAAGTCAATAAACTGTACAAAACTGAATAAAAAACCAGCCAATAACCTGTACAAAACTCAATAAAGAACCAGTAAATAAAGAGTACAAAACTCAATAAAGAACCTGTCAATAAACTGTATAAAACTTAATAAAGAAACGGTCAATAAACTGTACAAAACTAAATAAAGAAACAGTCAATAAACTGTACAAAACTAATTAAAGAACCAGTCAATAAATTGTACACAAACTAAATAAAGTAACAGTCAATAAACTGTACAAAACTATATAAATAAACAGTCAATAAACTGTACAAAACTAAATAAAGAACCAGTCAATAAATTGTACACAAACTCAATAAAGAACCAGTCAATAAACTTTACAAAACTGAATAAAGAACCAGTCAATAAACTACAAAACTGAATAAAGAACCAGTCAATAAACTGTACAAAACTCAATAAAAAACCAGTCAATAAACTGTACAAAACTCAATAAAGAACAAGTCAATAAACTGTACTAAACTAAACAAAGAAACAGTCAATAAACTTTACAAAACTAAATAAAGAAACAGTCAATAAACATTACAAAACTAAAAAAAGAACCAGTCAATAAATTGTACACAAACTAAATAAAGAAACAGTCAATAAAGTGTACACAAACTCAATAAAGAACCAGTCAATAAACTGTACAAAACTGAATAAAGAACAAGTCAATAAACTGTACAAAACTCAATAATGAACCAGTCAATAAACTGTAGAAAACTGAATAAAGAACAAATCAATAAAGTGTACATAACTCAATAAAGAACCAGTCAATAAACATTACAAAACTGAATAAAGAAACAGTCTATCAACTGTACAAAACTCAATGAACAACCAGTCAATAAATTGTACAAAACTAAAAAAAGAAACAGTCAATAAACTGTAGAAAACTCAATAAAGAACCAGCCAATAAACTGTACAAAACTCAATAAAGAATCAGTCAATAAACTGTACAAAACTCAATAAAGAACCAGTCAATAAACTGTACAAAATAAAGAACCAGTCAATAAACTGTACATATTAAGAACCAGTCAATAAACTGTACAAAACTGAACAAAGAACCAGTCAATAAACTGTTCAAAACTAAATAAAGAACCAATCAATAAACTACACAAAAATCAATAATGAACCAGTCAATAAACTGTACAAAACTCAATAAAGAACCAGTCAATAAACTGTACAAAATTCAATAAAGAACCAGTCAATAAACTGTATAAAACTCAATAAAGAATCAGTCAAAAAACTGTACAAAACTCAATAAAGAACCAGTCAAAAAATTGTACACAAACTCAATAAAGGACCAGTCAATAAACTGTAGAAAACTAAATAAAGAAACAGTCAATAAACTGTACAAAATTAAATAAAGAACCAGTCAATAAATTGTACACAAACTAAATAAAGAAACAGTCAATAAACTGTATGAAACTTAATAAAGAACCAGTCAATAAACTGTACAAAACTCAATAAAGAAACAGTCAATAAACTGTACAAAACTAAATAAAGAACAAGTCAATAAACTGTACAAAACTGAATAAAGAACCAGCCAATAATCTGTACAAAACTCAATAAAGAACCAGTCAATAAAGTGTACAAAACTCAATAAAGAACCAGTCAATAAACTGTACAAAACTTAATAAAGAAACGGTCAATAAACTGTACAAAACTAAATAAAGAAACAGTCAATAAAGTGTACAAAACTAATTAAAGAACCAGTCAATAAATTGTACACAAACTAAATAAAGTAACAGTCAATAAACTGTACAAAACTATATAAAGAAACAGTCAATAAACTGTACAAAACTAAATAAAGAACCAGTCAATAAATTGTACACAAACTCAATAAAGAACCAGTCAATAAACTTTACAAAACTGAATAAAGAACCAGTCAATAAACTGTACAAAACTGAATAAAAAACCAGTCAATAAACTGTACAAAATTCAATAAAAAACCAGTCAATAAACTGTACAAAACTGAATAAAGAACCAGTCAATAAAATGAACAAAACTCAAAAAAGAACCAGTCAATAAACATTACAAAACTGAATAAAGAACCAGTCAATAAACTGCACAAAACTCAAAAAAGAACCAGTCAATAAACATTACAAAACTGAATAAAGAAACAGTCAATAAACTGTACAAAACTCAATAAAGAACAAGTCAATAAACTGTACTAAACTAAACAAAGAAACAGTCAATAAACTTTACAAAACTAAATAAAGAAACAGTCAACAAAACATTACAAAACTAAAAAAAGAACCAGTCAATAAATTGTACACAAACTAAATAAAGAAACAGTCAATAAAGTGTACAAAACTCAATAAAGAACCAGTCAATAAATTGTACACAAACTCAATAAAGAACCAGTCAATAAACTGTACAAAACTGAATAAAGAAACAGTCTATCAACTGTACAAAACTCAATGAAAAACCAGTCAATAAATTGTACAAAACTAAAAAAAGAAACAGTCAATAAACTGTAAAAAACTCAATAAAGAACTAGTCAATAAACTGTACAGAACTGAATAAAGAACAACCAGTCAATAAACTGTACAAAACTCAATAAAGAACCAGCCAATAAACTGTACAAAACTCAATAAAGAATCAGTCAATAAACTGTACAAAACTCAATAAAGAACCAGTCAATAAACTGTACAAAATAAAGAACCAGTCAATAAACTGTAGATATTAAGAACCAGTCAATAAACTGAACAAAACTGAACAAAGAACCAGTCAATAAACTGTACAAAACTAAATAAAGAACCAATCAATAAACTATACAAAACTCAATAATGAACCAGTCAATAAACTGTACAAAACTCAATAAAGAACCAGTCAATAAACTGTACAAAACTAAATAAAGAACCAGTCAATAAACTGTATAAAACTCAATAAAGAATCAGTCAATAAACTGTACAAAACTCAATAAAGAACCAGTCAAAAAATTGTACACAAACTCAATAAAGGACCAGTCAATAAACTGTAGAAAACTAAATAAAGAAACAGTTAATAAACTGTACAAAATTAAATAAAGAACCAGTCAATAAATTGTACACAAACTAAATAAAGAAACAGTCAATAAACTGTATAAAACTTAATAAAGAACAAGTCAATAAACTGTACAAAACTCAATAAAGAAACAGTCAATAAAGTGTACAAATCTCAATAAAGAACCAGTCAATAAACTGTACAAAACTAAATAAAGAAACAGTCAATAAACTGTACAAAACTAAATAAAGAAACAGTCAATAAACTGTACAAAACTAAATAAAGAACCAGTCAATAAATTGTACACAAACTCAATAAAGAACCAGTCAATAAACTGTACAAAACTTAATAAAGAAACGGTCTCTAAACTGTACAAAACTAAATAAAGAAACAGTCAATAAACTGTACAAAACTAAATAAAGAACCAGTCAATAATTTGTACACAAACTAAATAAAGTGACAGTCAATAAACTGTACAAAACTAAATAAAGAAACAGTCAATAAACTGTACAAAACTAAATAAAGAACCAGTCAATAAATTGTACACAAACTCAATAAAGAACCAGTCAATAAACTGTACAAAACTGAATATTGAACCAGTCAATAAACTGTACATAACTCAATAAAGAAACAGTCAATATATTGTACACAAAATAAATAAAGAACCAGTGAATAAACTGGACAAAACTGAATAAATTACCAGTCAATAAACTATACAAAACTCAATAAAGAATTAGTCAATAAATTGTTCAAAACTCAATAAAGAACCAGTCAATAAACTGTACAAACCTGAATAAAGAACCAGTCAATAAAATGCACATAACTCAGTAAAGAACCAGTCAATAAATATTACAAAACTGAATAAAGAACCAGTCAATAAACTGTACAAAAGTCAATAAGGAACCAGTCAATAAAGTGTACAAAACTAAATAAAGAACCAGTCAATAAAGTGTAGAAAACTCAATAAAGAACCAGTATATAAACTGTACAAAACTAAATAAAGAAACAGTCAATAAACATTACAAAACTGAATAAAGAAACAGTCAATAAACTGTACAAAACTCAATAAAGAACAAGTCAATAAACTGTACAAAACTAAACAAAGAAACAGTCAATAAACTGTACAAAACTAAATAAAGAAACAGTCAATAAACATTACAAAAATAAAAAAAGAACCAGTCAATAAATTGTACACGAACTAAATTAAGAACCAGTCAATAAACTGTACAAAACTGAATAAAGAACCAGTCAATAAAATGTACAAAACTCAAAAAAGAACCAGTCAATAAACATTACAAAACTGAATAAAAAGACAGTCAGTAAACTGTACAAAACTCAATAAAGAACAAGTCAATGAACTGTACAAAACTAAACAAAGAAACAGTCAATAAACTGTACAAAACTAAATAAAGAAACAGTCAATAAACATTAGAAAACTAAAAAAGAACCAGTCAATAAATTGTACACAATCTAAAGAAAGAAACATTCAATAAAGTGTACAAAACTCAATAAAGAACCAGTCAATAAATTGTACACAAACTCAATAAAGAACCAGTCAATAAACTGTACAAAACTGAATAAAGAACCAGTCAATAAACTGTACAAAACTCAATAAAGAACCAGTCAATAAACTGTACAAAACTGAATAAAGAACTAATCAACAAACTGTACAAAACTCAATAAAGAACCAGTCAATAAACTTTCAAAACTAAATAAAGAAACAGTCAATAAACTGTACAAAATTAAATAAAGAACCAGTCAATAAATTGTACACAAATAAAATAAAGAACAAGTCAATAAACTGTACAAAACTGAATAAAAAACTAGCCAATAACCTGTACAAAACTCAATAAAGAACCAGTCAAAAAACTGTACAAAACTTAATAAAGAAACGGTCAATAAACTGTACAAAACTAAATAAAGAAACAGTCAATAAACTGTACAAAACTAATTAAAGAACCAGTCAATAAATTGTACACAAACTAAATAAAGTAACAGTCAATAAACTGTACAAAACTAAACAAAGAAACAGTCAATAAACTGTACAAAACTAAATAAAGAACTAGTCAATAAATTGTACACAAACTCAATAAAGAACCAGTCAATAAACTTTACAAAACTGAATAAAGAACCAGTCAATAAACTGTACAAAACTGAATAAAGAACCTGTCAATAAACTGTACAACACTCAATCAAAAACCAGTCAATAAACTGTACAAAACTGAATAAAGAACCAGTCAATCAAATGAACAAAACTCAAAAAAGAACCAGTCAATAAACATTACAAAACTGAATAAGGAACCAGTCAATAAACTGCACAAAACTCAATAAAGAAACAGTCAATAAACATAACAAAATTGAATAAAGAAACAGTGAATAAACTGTACAAAACTCAATAAAGAACAAGTCAATAAACTGTACTAAACTAAACAAACAAACAGTCAATAAACTGTACAAAACTAAAAAAAGAAACAGTCAATAAACATTACAAAACTAAAAAAGAACCAGTCAATAAATTGTACACAAACTCAATAAAGAAACAGTCAATAAAGTGTACAAAACTGAATAAAGAAACAGTGAATAAACTGTACAAAACTCAATAAAGAACAAGTCAATAAACTGTACTAAACTAAACAAAGAAACAGTCAATAAACTGTACAAAACTAAAGAAAGGAACAGTCAATAAACATTACAAAACTAAAAAAAGAACCAGTCAATAAATTGTACACAAACTAAATAAAGAAACAGTCAATAAACTGTACAAAACTCAATAAAGAACCAGTCAATAAACATTACAAAAGTGAAAAAAGAACCAGTCAATATACTGTACAAAACTCAATAAAGACCCAGTCAATAAAATGTACAAACCTGAATTAAGAATAAGTCAATAAAGTGTACATAACTCAATAAAGAACCAGTCAATAAACATTACAAAACTGAATAAAGAAACAGTCTATCAACTGTACAAAACTCAATGAACAACCTGTCAATAAATTGTACAAAACTAAATAAAGAACCAGTCAATAAGCTGTACAAAACTCAATAAAGAACCAGTCAATAAACTGTACAAAATAAAGAACCAGTCAATAAACTGTACAAATTAAGAAGCAGTCAATAAACTGTACAAAACTGAACAAAGAACTAGTCAATAAACTGTACAAAACTAAATAAAGAACCAATCAATAAACTATACAAAACTCAATAATGAACCAGTCAATAAACTGTACAAAAGTCAATAAAGAACCAGTCAATAAACTGTACAAAACTCAATAAAGAACCAGTCAATAAACTGTACAAAACTCAATAAAGAATCAGTCAATAAACTGTACAAAACTCAATAAAGAACCAGTCAAAAAATTGTACACAAACTCAATAAAGGACCAGTCAATAAACTGTAGAAAACTAAATAAAGAAACAGTCAATAAACTGTACAAAACTCAATAAAGAACCAGTCAATAAACTGTACAAAACTGAATAAAGAACCAGTCAATAAACTGTACAAAACTCAATAAAGAACCAGTCAATAAACATTACAAAACTGAAAAAAGAACCAGTCAATATACTGTACAAAACTCAATAAAGACCCAGTCAATAAACTGTACAAACCTGAATTAAGAATAAGTCAATAAAGTGTACATAACTCAATAAAGAACCAGTCAATAAACATTACAAAACTGAATAAAGAAACAGTCTATCAACTGTACAAAACTCAATGAACAACCTGTCAATAAATTGTACAAAACTAAATAAAGAACCAGTCAATAAACTGTACAAAACTCAATAAAGAACCAGCCAATAAACTGTACAAAATAAAGAACCAGTCAATAAACTGTACAAATTAAGAAGAAGTCAATAAACTGTACAAAACTGAACAAAGAACTAGTCAATAAACTGTACAAAACTAAATAAAGAACCAATCAATAAACTATACAAAACTCAATAATGAACCAGTCAATAAACTGTACAAAAGTCAATAAAGAACCAGTCAATAAACTGTACAAAACTCAATAAAGAACCAGTCAATAAACTGTACAAAACTCAATAAAGAATCAGTCAATAAACTGTACAAAACTCAATAAAGAACCAGTCAAAAAATTGTACACAAACTCAATAAAGGACCAGTCAATAAACTGTAGAAAACTAAATAAAGAAACAGTCAATAAACTGTACAAAATTAAAAAAAGAACCAGTCAATAAATTGTACACAAATAAAATAAAGAACAAGTCAATAAACTGTACAAAACTGAATAAAAAACCAGCCAATAACCTGTACAAAACTCAATAAAGAACCAGTAAATAAAGAGTACAAAACTCAATAAAGAACCTGTCAATAAACTGTATAAAACTTAATAAAGAAACGGTCAATAAACTGTACAAAACTAAATAAAGAAACAGTCAATAAACTGTACAAAACTAATTAAAGAACCAGTCAATAAATTGTACACAAACTAAATAAAGTAACAGTCAATAAACTGTACAAAACTATATAAATAAACAGTCAATAAACTGTACAAAACTAAATAAAGAACCAGTCAATAAATTGTACACAAACTCAATAAAGAACCAGTCAATAAACTTTACAAAACTGAATAAAGAACCAGTCAATAAACTACAAAACTGAATAAAGAACCAGTCAATAAACTGTACAAAACTCAATAAAAAACCAGTCAATAAACTGTACAAAACTCAATAAAGAACAAGTCAATAAACTGTACTAAACTAAACAAAGAAACAGTCAATAAACTTTACAAAACTAAATAAAGAAACAGTCAATAAACATTACAAAACTAAAAAAAGAACCAGTCAATAAATTGTACACAAACTAAATAAAGAAACAGTCAATAAAGTGTACACAAACTCAATAAAGAACCAGTCAATAAACTGTACAAAACTGAATAAAGAACAAGTCAATAAACTGTACAAAACTCAATAATGAACCAGTCAATAAACTGTAGAAAACTGAATAAAGAACAAATCAATAAAGTGTACATAACTCAATAAAGAACCAGTCAATAAACATTACAAAACTGAATAAAGAAACAGTCTATCAACTGTACAAAACTCAATGAACAACCAGTCAATAAATTGTACAAAACTAAAAAAAGAAACAGTCAATAAACTGTAGAAAACTCAATAAAGAACCAGCCAATAAACTGTACAAAACTCAATAAAGAATCAGTCAATAAACTGTACAAAACTCAATAAAGAACCAGTCAATAAACTGTACAAAATAAAGAACCAGTCAATAAACTGTACATATTAAGAACCAGTCAATAAACTGTACAAAACTGAACAAAGAACCAGTCAATAAACTGTTCAAAACTAAATAAAGAACCAATCAATAAACTACACAAAAATCAATAATGAACCAGTCAATAAACTGTACAAAACTCAATAAAGAACCAGTCAATAAACTGTACAAAACTCAATAAAGAACCAGTCAATAAACTGTATAAAACTCAATAAAGAATCAGTCAAAAAACTGTACAAAACTCAATAAAGAACCAGTCAAAAAATTGTACACAAACTCAATAAAGGACCAGTCAATAAACTGTAGAAAACTAAATAAAGAAACAGTCAATAAACTGTACAAAATTAAATAAAGAACCAGTCAATAAATTGTACACAAACTAAATAAAGAAACAGTCAATAAACTGTATAAAACTTAATAAAGAACCAGTCAATAAACTGTACAAAACTCAATAAAGAACCAGTCAATAAACTGTACAAAACTAAATAAAGAACAAGTCAATAAACTGTACAAAACTGAATAAAGAACCAGCCAATAATCTGTACAAAACTCAATAAAGAACCAGTCAATAAAGTGTACAAAACTCAATAAAGAACCAGTCAATAAACTGTACAAAACTTAATAAAGAAACGGTCAATAAACTGTACAAAACTAAATAAAGAAACAGTCAATAAACTGTACAAAACTAATTAAAGAACCAGTCAATAAATTGTACACAAACTAAATAAAGTAACAGTCAATAAACTGTACAAAACTATATAAAGAAACAGTCAATAAACTGTACAAAACTAAATAAAGAACCAGTCAATAAATTGTACACAAACTCAATAAAGAACCAGTCAATAAACTTTACAAAACTGAATAAAGAACCAGTCAATAAACTGTACAAAACTGAATAAAAAACCAGTCAATAAACTGTACAAAATTCAATAAAAAACCAGTCAATAAACTGTACAAAACTGAATAAAGAACCAGTCAATAAAATGAACAAAACTCAAAAAAGAACCAGTCAAGAAACAATACAAAACTGAATAAAGAACCAGTCAATAAACTGCACAAAACTCAAAAAAGAACCAGTCAATAAACATTACAAAACTGAATAAAGAACCAGTCAATAAACTGTATAAAACTCAATAAAGAACAAGTCAATAAACTGTACTAAACTAAACAAAGAAACAGTCAATAAACTTTACAAAACTAAATAAAGAAACAGTCAACAAAACATTACAAAACTAAAAAAAGAACCAGTCAATAAATTGTACACAAACTAAATAAAGAAACAGTCAATAAAGTGTACAAAACTCAATAAAGAACCAGTCAATAAATTGTACACAAACTCAATAAAGAACCAGTCAATAAACTGTACAAAACTGAATAAAGAAACAGTCTATCAACTGTACAAAACTCAATGAACAACCAGTCAATAAATTGTACAAAACTAAAAAAAGAAACAGTCAATAAACTGTAAAAAACTCAATAAAGAACTAGTCAATAAACTGTACAGAACTGAATAAAGAACAACCAGTCAATAAACTGTACAAAACTCAATAAAGAACCAGCCAATAAACTGTACAAAACTTAATAAAGAATCAGTCAATAAACTGTACAAAACTCAATAAAGAACCAGTCAATAAACTGTACAAAATAAAGAACCAGTCAATAAACTGTAGATATTAAGAACCAGTCAATAAACTGAACAAAACTGAACAAAGAACCAGTCAATAAACTGTACAAAACTAAATAAAGAACCAATCAATAAACTATACAAAACTCAATAATGAACCAGTTAATAAACTGTACAAAACTCAATAAAGAACCAGTCAATAAACTGTACAAAACTAAATAAAGAACCAGTCAATAAACTGTATAAAACTCAATAAAGAATCAGTCAATAAACTGTACAAAACTCAATAAAGAACCAGTCAAAAAATTGTACACAAACTCAATAAAGGACCAGTCAATAAACTGTAGAAAACTAAATAAAGAAACAGTTAATAAACTGTACAAAATTAAATAAAGAACCAGTCAATAAATTGTACACAAACTAAATAAAGAAACAGTCAATAAACTGTATAAAACTTAATAAAGAACAAGTCAATAAACTGTACAAAACTCAATAAAGAAACAGTCAATAAAGTGTACAAATCTCAATAAAGAACCAGTCAATAAACTGTACAAAACTAAATAAAGAAACAGTCAATAAACTGTACAAAACTAAATAAAGAAACAGTCAATAAACTGTACAAAACTAAATAAAGAACCAGTCAATAAATTGTACACAAACTCAATAAAGAACCAGTCAATAAACTGTAAAAAACTTAATAAAGAAACGGTCTCTAAACTGTACAAAACTAAATAAAGAAACAGTCAATAAACTGTACAAAACTAAATAAAGAACCAGTCAATAATTTGTACACAAACTAAATAAAGTGACAGTCAATAAACTGTACAAAACTAAATAAAGAAACAGTCAATAAACTGTACAAAACTAAATAAAGAACCAGTCAATAAATTGTACACAAACTCAATAAAGAACCAGTCAATAAACTGTACAAAACTGAATATTGAACCAGTCAATAAACTGTACATAACTCAATAAAGAAACAGTCAATATATTGTACACAAAATAAATAAAGAACCAGTGAATAAACTGGACAAAACTGAATAAATTACCAGTCAATAAACTATACAAAACTCAATAAAGAATTAGTCAATAAATTGTTCAAAACTCAATAAAGAACCAGTCAATAAACTGTACAAACCTGAATAAAGAACCAGTCAATAAAATGCACATAACTCAGTAAAGAACCAGTCAATAAATATTACAAAACTGAATAAAGAACCAGTCAATAAACTGTACAAAAGTCAATAAGGAACCAGTCAATAAAGTGTACAAAACTAAATAAAGAACCAGTCAATAAAGTGTAGAAAACTCAATAAAGAACCAGTATATAAACTGTACAAAACTAAATAAAGAAACAGTCAATAAACATTACAAAACTGAATAAAGAAACAGTCAATAAACTGTACAAAACTCAATAAAGAACAAGTCAATAAACTGTACAAAACTAAACAAAGAAACAGTCAATAAACTGTACAAAACTAAATAAAGAAACAGTCAATAAACATTACAAAAATAAAAAAAAGAACCAGTCAATAAATTGTACACGAACTAAATTAAGAACCAGTCAATAAACTGTACAAAACTCAATAAAGAACCAGTCAATAAACTGTACAAAACTCAATAAAGAACCAGTCAATAAACTGTACAAAACTGAATAAAAAACTAGTCAATAAACTGTACAAAACTCAATAAAGAACCAGTCAATAAACTGTACAAAACTAAATAAAGAAACAGTCAATAAACTGTACAAAATTATATAAAGAACCAGTCAATAAATTGTACACAAACTATATAAGGAAACAGTCAATAAACTGTACAAAAGTTAATAAAGAACCAGTCAATAAACTGTACAAAACTCAATAAAGAAACAGTTAATAAACTGTACAAAACTAAATAAAGAACAAGTCAATAAACTGTTCAAAACTGAATAAAGAACCAGCCAATAACCTGTACAAAACTGAATAAAGAACCAGCCAACAACCTGTACAAAACTGAATAAAGAACCAACCAACAACCTGTACAAAACTCAATAAAGAACCAGTCAATAAAGTGTACAAAACTCAATAAAGAACCAGTCAAAAAACTGTACAAAACTTAATAAAGAAACGGTCAATAAACTGTACAAAGCTAAATAAAGAAACAGTCAATAAACTGTACAAAACTAAAGAAAGAACCAGTCAATAATTTGTACACAAACTAAATAAAGTGACAGTCAATAAACTGTACAAAACTCAATAAAGAACCAGTCAATATATTGTACACAAAATAAATAAAGAACCAGTGAATAAACTGGACAAAACTGAAAAAATTTCCAGTCAAAAAAAACTCGATAAAGAATTAGTCAATAAACTGTACAAAACTTAGTAAAGAACTAGTCACTAAAGTGTACAAAACTCAATAAAGAACCAGTCAATCAACATTACAAAACTGAAAAAAGAACCAGTCAATAAACTGTACAACACTCAATAAAGAACAAGTCAATAAACTGTACAAAACTGAATAAAGAACCAGTCAATAAAGTGTACAAAACTCAATAAAAAACCAGTCAATAAACATTACAAAACTGAATGAAGAAACTGTCTATAAACTGTACAAAACTCAATAAACAACCAGTCAATAAACTGTACAAAACTAAATAAAGAAACAGTCAATAAACTGTACAAAACTAAATAAAGAAACAGTCAATAAACTGTACAAATCTCAATAAAGAACCAGTCAATAAACTGTACAAAACTGAATAAAGAACCAGTCAATCAAATGTACAAAACTCAAAAAAGAACCATTCAATAAACATTACAAAACTGAATAAAGAAACAGTCAATAAACTGTACAAAACTCAATAAAAAACCAGTCAATAAACTGTACAAAACTCAATAAAGAACAAGTCAATAAACTGTACTAAACTAAACAAAGAAACTGTCAATAAACTTTACAAAACTAAATAAAGAAACAGTCAATAAACATTACAAAACTAAAAAAAGAACCAGTCAATAAATTGTACACAAACTAAATAAAGAAACAGTCAATAAAGTGTACACAAACTCAATAAAGAACCAGTCAATAAACATTACAAAACTGAATAAAGAAACAGTCTATCAACTGTACAAAACTCAATGAACAACCAGTCAATAAATTGTACAAAACTAAAAAAAGAAACAGTCAATAAACTGTAGAAAACTCAATAAAGAACCAGTCAATAAACTGTACAGAATTGAATAAAGAACAACCAGTCAATAAACTGTACAAAACTCAATAAAGAACCAGCCAATAAACTGTACAAAACTCAATAAAGAATCAGTCAATAAACTGTACAAAACTCAATAAAGAACCAGTCAATAAACTGTACAAAATAAAGAACCAGTCAATAAACTGTACATATTAAGAACCAGTCAATAAACTGTACAAAACTGAACAAAGAACCAGTCAATAAACTGTACAAATCTAAATAAAGAACCAATCAATAAACTATACAACACTCAACAATGAACCAGTCAATAAACTGTACAAAACTCAATAAAGAACCAGTCAATAAACCGTACAAAACTCAATAAAGAACCAGTCAATAAACTGTTTAAAACTCAATAAAGAATCAGTCAATAAACTGTACAAAACTCAATAAAGAACCAGTCAAAAAATTGTACACAAACTCAATAAAGGACCAGTCAATAAACTGTAGAAAACTAAATAAAGAAACAGTCAATAAACTGTACAAAATTAAATAAAGAACCAGTCAATAAATTGTACACAAACTAAATAAAGAAACAGTCAATAAACTGTATAAAACTTAATAAAGAACCAGTCAATAAACTGTACAAAACTCAATAAAGAAACAGTCAATAAACTGTACAAAACTAAATAAAGAACAAGTCAATAAACTGTACAAAACTGAATAAAGAACCAGCCAATAATCTGTACAAAACTCAATAAAGAACCAGTCAATAAAGTGTACAAAACTCAATAAAGAACCAGTCAATAAACTGTACAAAACTTAATAAAGAAACGGTCAATAAACTGTACAAAACTAAATAAAGAAATAGTCAATAAACTGTACAAAACTAATTCAAGAACCAGTCAATAAATTGTACACAAACTAAATAAAGTAACAGTCAATAAACTGTACAAAACTATATAAAGAAACAGTCAATAAACTGTACAAAACTAAATAAAGAACCAGTCAATAAATTGTACACAAACTCAATAAAGAACCAGTCAATAAACTTTACAAAACTGAATAAAGAACCAGTCAATAAACTGTACAAAACTGAATAAAGAACCAGTCAATAAACTGTACAAAATAAAGAACCAGTCAATAAACTGTACATATTAAGAACCAGTCAATAAACTGTACAAAACTGAACAAAGAACCAGTCAATAAACTGTACAAAACTAAATAAAGAACCAATCAATAACCTATACAAAACTCAATAATGAACCAGTCAATAAACTGTACAAAACTCAATAAAGAACCAGTCAATAAACCGTACAAAACTCAATAAAGAACCAGTCAATAAACTGTATAAAACTCAATAAAGAATCAGTCAATAAACTGTACAAAACTCAATAAAGAACCAGTCAAAAAATTGTACACAAACTCAATAAAGGACCAGTCAATAAACTGTAGAAAACTAAATAAAGAAACAGTCAATAAACTGTACAAAATTAAATAAAGAACCAGTCAATAAATTGTACACAAACTAAATAAAGAAATAGTCAATAAACTGTATAAAACTTAATAAAGAACCAGTCAATAAACTGTACAAAACTCAATTAAGAAACAGTCAATAAACTGTACAAAACTAAATAAAGAACAAGTCAATAAACTGTACAAAACTGAATAAAGAACGAGCCAATAATCTGTACAAAACTCAATAAAGAACCAGTCAATAAAGTGTACAAAACTCAATAAAGAACCAGTCAATAAACTGTACAAAACTTAATAAAGAAACGGTCAATAAACTGTACAAAACTAAATAAAGAAACAGTCAATAAACTGTACAAAACTAATTAAAGAACCAGTAAATAAATTGTACACAAACTAAATAAAGTAACAGTCAATAAACTGTACAAAACTATATAAAGAAACAGTCAATAAACTGTACAAAACTAAATAAAGAACCAGTCAATAAATTGTACACAAACTGAATAAAGAACCAGTCAATAAACTTTACAAAACTGAATAAAGAACCAGTCAATAAACTGTACAAAACTGAATAAAGAACCAGTCAATAAACTGTACAAAACTCAATAAAAAACCAGTCAATAAACTGTACAAAACTGAATAAAGAACCAGTCAATAAAATGGACAAAACTCAAAAAAGAACCAGTCAATAAACATTACAAAACTGAATAAAGAACCAGTCAATAAACTGCACAAAACTAAAAAAAGAACCAGTCAATAAACATTACAAAACTGAATAAAGAAACAGTCAATAAACTGTACAAAACTCAATAAAGAACAAGTCAATAAACTGTACTAAACTAAACAAAGAAACAGTCAATAAACTTTACAAAACTAAATAAAGAAACAGTCAATAAAGTGTACAAAACTCAATAAAGAACCAGTCAATAAATTGTACACAAACTCAATAAAGAACCAGTCAATAAACTGTACAAAACTGAATAAAGAAACAGTCTATCAACTGTACAAAACTCAATGAACAACCAGTCAATAAATTGTACAAAACTAAAAAAAGAAACAGTCAATAAACTGTAGAAAACTCAATAAAGAACTAGTCAATAAACTGTACAGAACTGAATAAAGAACAACCAGTCAATAAACTGTATAAAACTCAATAAAGAACCAGCCAATAAACTGTACAAAACTCAATAAAGAATCAGTCAATAAACTGTACAAAACTCAATAAAGAACCAGTCAATAAACTGTACAAAATAAAGAACCAGTCAATAAACTGTACATATTAAGAACCAGTCAATAAACTGTACAAAACTGAACAAAGAACCAGTCAATAAACTGTACAAAACTAAATAAAGAACCAATCAATAAACTATACAAAACTCAATAATGAACCAGTCAATAAACTGTACAAAACTCAATAAAGAACCAGTCAATAAACTGTACAAAACTCAATAAAGAACCAGTCAATAAACTGTATAAAACTCAATAAAGAATCAGTCAATAAACTGTACAAAACTCAATAAAGAACCAGTCAAAAAATTGTACACAAACTCAATAAATGACCAGTCAATAAACTGTAGAAAACTAAATAAAGAAACAGTCAATAAACTGTACAAAATTAAATAAAGAACCAGTCAATAAATTGTACACAAACTAAATAAAGAAACAGTCAATAAACTGGATAAAACTTAATAAAGAACCAGTCAATAAACTGTACAAAACTCAATAAAGAAACAGTCAATAAAGTGTACAAATCTCAATAAAGAACCAGTCAATAAACTGTACAAAACTAAATAAAGAAACAGTCAATAAACTGTACAAAACTAAATAAAGAAACAGTCAATAAACTGTACAAAACTAAATAAAGAACCAGTCAATAAATTGTACACAAACCCAATATAAAACCAGTCAATAAACTGTACAAAACTGAAAATTAAACCAGTCAATAAACTGTACAACACTCAATAAAGAACCAGTCAATAAATTGTACACAAAATCAATAAAGAACCAGTGAATAAACTGTACAAAACTGAATAAATAACCGGTCAATAAACTGTACAAAACTCAATAAAGAATCAGTCAATAAATTGTACAAAACTCAATAAAGAACCAGTCAATAAATTGTACAAAACTCAATAAAGAACCAGTCAATAAACTGTACAAAACTCAATAAAGGACCAGTCAATAAACATTACAAAACTGAATAAAGAACCAGTCAATAAACTGTACAAAACTCAATAAGGAACCAGTCAATAAACTGTACAAAACTAAATAAAGAAACAGTCAATAAACTGTACAAAACTAAATAAAGAAACAGTCAATAAACTGTACAAAACTAAATAAAGAACCAGTCAATAAACTATACAAAACTCATTAAAGAACCAGTCAATAAACTGTACAACACTCAATAAAGAACCAATCAATAAACTGTACAAAACTCAATAAAGAACCAGTCAATAAATTGTACACAAACTCAATAAAGAACCAGTCAATAAACTGTACAAAACTAAATAAAGAAACAGTCAATAAACTGTACATAATTAAATAAAGAACCAGTCAATACATTGTACACAAACTAAATAAAGAAACAGTCAATAAAGTGTACAAAACTCAATAAAGAACCAGTCAATAAACTGTACAGAATTGAATAAAGAACAACCAGTCAATAAACTGTACAAAACTCAATAAAGAACCAGCCAATAAACTGTACAAAACTCAATAAAGAATCAGTCAATAAACTGTACAAAACTCAATAAAGGACCAGTCAATAAACTGTACAAAATAAAGAACCAGTCAATAAACTGTACATATTAAGAACCAGTCAATAAACATTACAAAACTGAATAAAGAAACAGTCAATAAACTGTACAAAACTCAATAAAAAACCAGTCAATAAACTGTACAAAACTCAATAAAGAACAAGTCAATAAACTGTACTAAACTAAACAAAGAAACTGTCAATAAACTTTACAAAACTAAATAAAGAAACAGTCAATAAACATTACAAAACTAAAAAAAGAACCAGTCAATAAATTGTACACAAACTAAATAAAGAAACAGTCAATAAACTGTACAAAACTAAATAAAGAAACAGTCAATAAACATTACAAAAATAAAAAAAGAACCAGTCAATAAATTGTACACGAACTAAATTAAGAACCAGTCAATAAACTGTACAAAACTCAATAAAGAACCAGTCAATAAACTGTACAAAACTCAATAAAGAACCAGTCAATAAACTGTACAAAACTGAATAAAAAACTAGTCAATAAACTGTACAAAACTCAATAAAGAACCAGTCAATAAACTGTACAAAACTAAATAAAGAAACAGTCAATAAACTGTACAAAATTATATAAAGAACCAGTCAATAAATTGTACACAAACTATATAAGGAAACAGTCAATAAACTGTACAAAAGTTAATAAAGAACCAGTCAATAAACTGTACAAAACTCAATAAAGAAACAGTTAATAAACTGTACAAAACTAAATAAAGAACAAGTCAATAAACTGTTCAAAACTGAATAAAGAACCAGCCAATAACCTGTACAAAACTGAATAAAGAACCAGCCAACAACCTGTACAAAACTGAATAAAGAACCAACCAACAACCTGTACAAAACTCAATAAAGAACCAGTCAATAAAGTGTACAAAACTCAATAAAGAACCAGTCAAAAAACTGTACAAAACTTAATAAAGAAACGGTCAATAAACTGTACAAAGCTAAATAAAGAAACAGTCAATAAACTGTACAAAACTAAAGAAAGAACCAGTCAATAATTTGTACACAAACTAAATAAAGTGACAGTCAATAAACTGTACAAAACTCAATAAAGAACCAGTCAATATATTGTACACAAAATAAATAAAGAACCAGTGAATAAACTGGACAAAACTGAAAAAATTTCCAGTCAAAAAAAACTCGATAAAGAATTAGTCAATAAACTGTACAAAACTTAGTAAAGAACTAGTCACTAAAGTGTACAAAACTCAATAAAGAACCAGTCAATCAACATTACAAAACTGAAAAAAGAACCAGTCAATAAACTGTACAACACTCAATAAAGAACAAGTCAATAAACTGTACAAAACTAAATAAAGAACCAGTCAATAAACTGTACAAAACTCAATAAAGAACCAGTCAATAAACATTACAAAACTGAATGAAGAAACTGTCTATAAACTGTACAAAACTCAATAAACAACCAGTCAATAAATTGTACAAAACTAAATAAAGAAACAGTCAATAAACTGTAGAAAACTAAATAAAGAAACAGTCAATAAACTGTACAAATCTCAATAAAGAACCAGTCAATAAACTGTACAAAACTGAATAAAGAACCAGTCAATCAAATGTACAAAACTCAAAAAAGAACCATTCAATAAACATTACAAAACTGAATAAAGAAACAGTCAATAAACTGTACAAAACTCAATAAAAAACCAGTCAATAAACTGTACAAAACTCAATAAAGAACAAGTCAATAAACTGTACAAAACTCAATAAAGAACCTGTCAATAAACTTTACAAAACTAAATAAAGAAACAGTCAATAAACATTACAAAACTAAAAAAAGAACCAGTCAATAAATTGTACACAAACTAAATAAAGAAACAGTCAATAAAGTGTACACAAACTCAATAAAGAACCAGTCAATAAACATTACAAAACTGAATAAAGAAACAGTCTATCAACTGTACAAAACTCAATGAACAACCAGTCAATAAATTGTACAAAACTAAAAAAAGAAACAGTCAATAAACTGTAGAAAACTCAATAAAGAACCAGTCAATAAACTGTACAGAATTGAATAAAGAACAACCAGTCAATAAACTGTACAAAACTCAATAAAGAACCAGCCAATAAACTGTACAAAACTCAATAAAGAATCAGTCAATAAACTGTACAAAACTCAATAAAGAACCAGTCAATAAACTGTACAAAATAAAGAACCAGTCAATAAACTGTACATATTAAGAACCAGTCAATAAACTGTACAAAACTGAACAAAGAACCAGTCAATAAACTGTACAAAACTAAATAAAGAACCAATCAATAAACTATACAACACTCAACAATGAACCAGTCAATAAACTGTACAAAACTCAATAAAGAACCAGTCAATAAACCGTACAAAACTCAATAAAGAACCAGTCAATAAACTGTTTAAAACTCAATAAAGAATCAGTCAATAAACTGTACAAAACTCAATAAAGAACCAGTCAAAAAATTGTACACAAACTCAATAAAGGACCAGTCAATAAACTGTAGAAAACTAAATAAAGAAACAGTCAATAAACTGTACAAAATTAAATAAAGAACCAGTCAATAAATTGTACACAAACTAAATAAAGAAACAGTCAATAAACTGTATAAAACTTAATAAAGAACCAGTCAATAAACTGTACAAAACTCAATAAAGAAACAGTCAATAAACTGTACAAAACTAAATAAAGAACAAGTCAATAAACTGTACAAAACTGAATAAAGAACCAGCCAATAATCTGTACAAAACTCAATAAAGAACCAGTCAATAAAGTGTACAAAACTCAATAAAGAACCAGTCAATAAACTGTACAAAACTTAATAAAGAAACGGTCAATAAACTGTACAAAACTAAATAAAGAAATAGTCAATAAACTGTACAAAACTAATTCAAGAACCAGTCAATAAATTGTACACAAACTAAATAAAGTAACAGTCAATAAACTGTACAAAACTATATAAAGAAACAGTCAATAAACTGTACAAAACTAAATAAAGAACCAGTCAATAAATTGTACACAAACTCAATAAAGAACCAGTCAATAAACTTTACAAAACTGAATAAAGAACCAGTCAATAAACTGTACAAAACTGAATAAAGAACCAGTCAATAAACTGTACAAAATAAAGAACCAGTCAATAAACTGTACATATTAAGAACCAGTCAATAAACTGTACAAAACTGAACAAAGAACCAGTCAATAAACTGTACAAAACTAAATAAAGAACCAATCAATAACCTATACAAAACTCAATAATGAACCAGTCAATAAACTGTACAAAACTCAATAAAGAACCAGTCAATAAACCGTACAAAACTCAATAAAGAACCAGTCAATAAACTGTATAAAACTCAATAAAGAATCAGTCAATAAACTGTACAAAACTCAATAAAGAACCAGTCAAAAAATTGTACACAAACTCAATAAAGGACCAGTCAATAAACTGTAGAAAACTAAATAAAGAAACAGTCAATAAACTGTACAAAATTAAATAAAGAACCAGTCAATAAATTGTACACAAACTAAATAAAGAAATAGTCAATAAACTGTATAAAACTTAATAAAGAACCAGTCAATAAACTGTACAAAACTCAATTAAGAAACAGTCAATAAACTGTACAAAACTAAATAAAGAACAAGTCAATAAACTGTACAAAACTGAATAAAGAACGAGCCAATAATCTGTACAAAACTCAATAAAGAACCAGTCAATAAAGTGTACAAAACTCAATAAAGAACCAGTCAATAAACTGTACAAAACTTAATAAAGAAACGGTCAATAAACTGTACAAAACTAAATAAAGAAACAGTCAATAAACTGTACAAAACTAATTAAAGAACCAGTAAATAAATTGTACACAAACTAAATAAAGTAACAGTCAATAAACTGTACAAAACTATATAAAGAAACAGTCAATAAACTGTACAAAACTAAATAAAGAACCAGTCAATAAATTGTACACAAACTGAATAAAGAACCAGTCAATAAACTTTACAAAACTGAATAAAGAACCAGTCAATAAACTGTACAAAACTGAATAAAGAACCAGTCAATAAACTGTACAAAACTCAATAAAAAACCAGTCAATAAACTGTGCAAAACTGAATAAAGAACCAGTCAATAAAATGGACAAAACTCAAAAAAGAACCAGTCAATAAACATTACAAAACTGAATAAAGAACCAGTCAATAAACTGCACAAAACTAAAAAAAGAACCAGTCAATAAACATTACAAAACTGAATAAAGAAACAGTCAATAAACTGTACAAAACTCAATAAAGAACAAGTCAATAAACTGTACTAAACTAAACAAAGAAACAGTCAATAAACTTTACAAAACTAAATAAAGAAACAGTCAATAAAGTGTACAAAACTCAATAAAGAACCAGTCAATAAATTGTACACAAACTCAATAAAGAACCAGTCAATAAACTGTACAAAACTGAATAAAGAAACAGTCTATCAACTGTACAAAACTCAATGAACAACCAGTCAATAAATTGTACAAAACTAAAAAAAGAAACAGTCAATAAACTGTAGAAAACTCAATAAAGAACTAGTCAATAAACTGTACAGAACTGAATAAAGAACAACCAGTCAATAAACTGTATAAAACTCAATAAAGAACCAGCCAATAAACTGTACAAAACTCAATAAAGAATCAGTCAATAAACTGTACAAAACTCAATAAAGAACCAGTCAATAAACTGTACAAAATAAAGAACCAGTCAATAAACTGTACATATTAAGAACCAGTCAATAAACTGTACAAAACTGAACAAAGAACCAGTCAATAAACTGTACAAAACTAAATAAAGAACCAATCAATAAACTATACAAAACTCAATAATGAACCAGTCAATAAACTGTACAAAACTCAATAAAGAACCAGTCAATAAACTGTACAAAACTCAATAAAGAACCAGTCAATAAACTGTATAAAACTCAATAAAGAATCAGTCAATAAACTGTACAAAACTCAATAAAGAACCAGTCAAAAAATTGTACACAAACTCAATAAAGGACCAGTCAATAAACTGTAGAAAACTAAATAAAGAAACAGTCAATAAACTGTACAAAATTAAATAAAGAACCAGTCAATAAATTGTACACAAACTAAATAAAGAAACAGTCAATAAACTGGATAAAACTTAATAAAGAACCAGTCAATAAACTGTACAAAACTCAATAAAGAAACAGTCAATAAAGTGTACAAATCTCAATAAAGAACCAGTCAATAAACTGTACAAAACTAAATAAAGAAACAGTCAATAAACTGTACAAAACTAAATAAAGAAACAGTCAATAAACTGTACAAAACTAAATAAAGAACCAGTCAATAAATTGTACACAAACCCAATATAAAACCAGTCAATAAACTGTACAAAACTGAAAATTAAACCGGTCAATAAACTGTACAACACTCAATAAAGAACCAGTCAATAAATTGTACACAAAATCAATAAAGAACCAGTGAATAAACTGTACAAAACTGAATAAATAACCGGTCAATAAACTGTACAAAACTCAATAAAGAATCAGTCAATAAATTGTACAAAACTCAATAAAGAACCAGTCAGTAAACTGTACAAAACTGAATAAAGAACCAGTCAATAAACTGTACAAAACTCAATAAAGGACCAGTCAATAAACATTACAAAACTGAATAAAGAACCAGTCAATAAACTGTACAAAACTCAATAAGGAACCAGTCAATAAACTGTACAAAACTAAATAAAGAAACAGTCAATAAACTGTACAAAACTAAATAAAGAAACAGTCAATAAACTGTACAAAACTAAATAAAGAACCAGTCAATAAACTATACAAAACTCATTAAAGAACCAGTCAATAAACTGTACAACACTCAATAAAGAACCAATCAATAAACTGTACAAAACTCAATAAAGAACCAGTCAATAAATTGTACACAAACTCAATAAAGAACCAGTCAATAAACTGTACAAAACTAAATAAAGAAACAGTCAATAAACTGTACATAATTAAATAAAGAACCAGTCAATACATTGTACACAAACTAAATAAAGAAACAGTCAATAAAGTGTACAAAACTCAATAAAGAACCAGTCAATCAACATTTCAAAACTGAAAAAAGAACCAGTCAATAAACTGTACAAAACTCAATAAAGAACCAGTCAATAAACTGTACAAAACTGAATAAAGAACCAGTCAATAAAGTGTACAAAACTCAATAAAGAACCAGTCAGTAAACATTACAAAACTGAATGAAGAAACTGTCTATAAACTGTACAAAACTCAATAAACAACAAGTCAATAAATTGTACAAAACTAAATAAAGAACCAGTCAATAAACTGTAGAAAACTAAATAAAGAAACAGTCAATAAACTTTACAAAACTCAATAAAGAACCAGTCAATAAACTGTACAAAACTGTATAAAGGACCAGTCAATCAAATGTACAAAACTCAAAAAATAACCAGTCAATAAACATTACAAAACTGAATAAAGAAACAGTCAATAAACTGTACAAAACTCAATAAAGAACAAGTCAATAAACTGTACAAAACGAAACAAGGAAACAGTCAATAAACTGTACAAAACTAAATAAAGAAACAGTCAATAAACATTACAAAACTAAAAAAAAGAACCAGTCAATAAATTGTACACGAACTAAATAAAGAAACATTCAACAAAGTGCACAAAACTCAATAATGAACCAGTCAATAAATTGTACACAAACTCAATAAAGAACCAGTCAATAAACTGTACAAAACTGAATAAAGAACCAGTCAATGAACTGTACAAAACTCAATAAAGAACCAGTCAATAAACTGTACAAAACTGAATAAAGAAATAGTCAATAAACTGTACAAAACTCAATAAAGAACCAGTCAATAAACTGTACAAAACTAAATAAAGAAACAGTCAATAAACTGTACAAAATTATATAAAGAACCAGTCAATAAATTGTACACAAACTAAATAAGGAAACAGTCAATAAACTGTACAAAACTTAATAAAGAACCAGTCAATAAACTGTACAAAACTCAATAAAGACACAGTCAATAAACTGTACAAAACTAAATAAAGAACAAGTCAATAAACTGTAAAAACTGAATAAAGAACCAGCCAATAACCTGTACAAAACTGAATAAAGAACCAGCCAATAACCTGTACAAAACTCAATAAAGAACCAGTCAATAAAGTGTACAAAACTCAATAAAGAACCAGTCAATAAACTGTACAAAACTTAATAAAGAAACGGTTTCTAAACTGTACAAAACTAAATAAAGAAACAGTCAATAAACTGTACAAAACTAAATAAAGAACCAGTCAATAATTTGTACACAAACTAAATAAAGTGACAGTCAATAAACTGTACAAAACTAAATAAAGAAACAGTCAATAAACTGTACAAAACTAAATAAAGAACCAGTCAATAAATTGTACACAAACTCAATAAAGAACCAGTCAATAAACTGTACAAAACTGAATATTGAACCAGTCAATAAACTGTCCATAACTCAATAAAGAAACAGTCAATATATTGTACACAAAATAAATAAAGAACCAGTGAATAAACTGGACAAAACTGAATAAATTACCAGTCAATAAACTGTCCAAAACTCAATAAAGAATTAGTCAATAAATTGTACAAAACTCAATAAAGAACCAGTCAATAAACTGTACAAACTTGAATAAAGAACCAGTCAATAAAATGCACATAACTCAGTAAAGAACCAGTCAATAAACATTACAAAACTGAATAAAGAACCAGTCAATAAACTGTACAACAGTCAATAAGGAACCAGTCAATAAAGTGTACAAAACTAAATAAAGAACCAGTCAATAAAGTGTACAAAACTCAATAAAGAACCACTATATATACTGTACAAAACTAAATGAGAAACAGTCAATAAACATTACAAAACTGAATAAAGAAACAGTCAATAAACTGTACAAAACTCAATAAAGAACAAGTCAATAAACTGTACAAAACTAAACAAAGAAACAGTCAATAAACTGTACAAAACTAAATAAAGAAACAGTCAATAAACATTACAAAAATAAAAAAAGAACCAGTCAATAAATTGTACACGAACTAAATAAAGAAACAGTCAACAACGTGTACAAAACTCAATAATAGACCAGTAAATAAATTGTACACAAACTCAATTAAGAACCAGTCAATAAACTGTACAAAACTCAATAAAGAACCAGTCAATAAACTGTACAAAACTCAATAAAGAACGAGTCAATAAACTGTACAAAACTGAATAAAAAACTAGTCAATAAACTGTACAAAACTCAATAAAGAACCAGTCAATAAACTGTACAAAACTAAAGAAAGAACCAGTCAATAATTTGTACACAAACTAAATAAAGTGACAGTCAATAAACTGTACAAAACTCAATAAAGAACCAGTCAATATATTGTACACAAAATAAATAAAGAACCAGTGAATAAACTGGACAAAACTGAAAAAATTTCCAGTCAAAAAAAACTCGATAAAGAATTAGTCAATAAACTGTACAAAACTTAGTAAAGAACTAGTCACTAAAGTGTACAAAACTCAATAAAGAACCAGTCAATCAACATTACAAAACTGAAAAAAGAACCAGTCAATAAACTGTACAAAACTCAATAAAGAACCAGTCAATAAACTGTACAAAACTGAATAAAGAACCAGTCAATAAAGTGTACAAAACTCAATAAAAAACCAGTCAATAAACATTACAAAACTGAATGAAGAAACTGTCTATAAACTGTACAAAACTCAATAAACAACCAGTCAATAAATTGTACAAAACTAAATAAAGAAACAGTCAATAAACTGTAGAAAACTAAATAAAGAAACAGTCAATAAACTGTACAAAACTCAATAAAGAAACAGTCAATAAACTGTACAAAACTAAAAAAAGAACAAGTCAATAAACTGTACAAAACTGAATAAAGAACGAGCCAATAATCTGTACAAAACTCAATAAAGAACCAGTCAATAAAGTGTACAAAACTCAATAAAGAACCAGTCAATAAACTGTACAAAACTTAATAAAGAAACGGTCAATAAACTGTACAAAACTAAATAAAGAAACAGTCAATAAACTGTACAAAACTAATTAAAGAACCAGTAAATAAATTGTACACAAACTAAATAAAGTAACAGTCAATAAACTGTACAAAACTATATAAAGAAACAGTCAATAAACTGTACAAAACTAAATAAAGAACCAGTCAATAAATTGTACACAAACTGAATAAAGAACCAGTCAATAAACTTTACAAAACTGAATAAAGAACCAGTCAATAAACTGTACAAAACTGAATAAAGAACCAGTCAATAAACTGTACAAAACTCAATAAAAAACCAGTCAATAAACTGTACAAAACTGAATAAAGAACCAGTCAATAAAATGGACAAAACTCAAAAAAGAACCAGTCAATAAACATTACAAAACTGAATAAAGAACCAGTCAATAAACTGCACAAAACTAAAAAAAGAACCAGTCAATAAACATTACAAAACTGAATAAAGAAACAGTCAATAAACTGTACAAAACTCAATAAAGAACAAGTCAATAAACTGTACTAAACTAAACAAAGAAACAGTCAATAAACTTTACAAAACTAAATAAAGAAACAGTCAATAAACATTACAAAACTAAAAAAAGAACCAGTCAATAAATTGTACACAAACTAAATAAAGAAACAGTCAATAAAGTGTACAAAACTCAATAAAGAACCAGTCAATAAATTGTACACAAACTCAATAAAGAACCAGTCAATAAACTGTACAAAACTGAATAAAGAAACAGTCTATCAACTGTACAAAACTCAATGAACAACCAGTCAATAAATTGTACAAAACTAAAAAAAGAAACAGTCAATAAACTGTAGAAAACTCAATAAAGAACTAGTCAATAAACTGTACAGAACTGAATAAAGAACAACCAGTCAATAAACTGTATAAAACTCAATAAAGAACCAGCCAATAAACTGTACAAAACTCAATAAAGAATCAGTCAATAAACTGTACAAAACTCAATAAAGAACCAGTCAATAAACTGTACAAAATAAAGAACCAGTCAATAAACTGTACATATTAAGAACCAGTCAATAAACTGTACAAAACTGAACAAAGAACCAGTCAATAAACTGTACAAAACTAAATAAAGAACCAATCAATAAACTATACAAAACTCAATAATGAACCAGTCAATAAACTGTACAAAACTCAATAAAGAACCAGTCAATAAACTGTACAAAACTCAATAAAGAACCAGTCAATAAACTGTATAAAACTCAATAAAGAATCAGTCAATAAACTGTACAAAACTCAATAAAGAACCAGTCAAAAAATTGTACACAAACTCAATAAAGGACCAGTCAATAAACTGTAGAAAACTAAATAAAGAAACAGTCAATAAACTGTACAAAATTAAATAAAGAACCAGTCAATAAATTGTACACAAACTAAATAAAGAAACAGTCAATAAACTGGATAAAACTTAATAAAGAACCAGTCAATAAACTGTACAAAACTCAATAAAGAAACAGTCAATAAAGTGTACAAATCTCAATAAAGAACCAGTCAATAAACTGTACAAAACTAAATAAAGAAACAGTCAATAAACTGTACAAAACTAAATAAAGAAACAGTCAATAAACTGTACAAAACTAAATAAAGAACCAGTCAATAAATTGTACACAAACCCAATATAAAACCAGTCAATAAACTGTACAAAACTGAAAATTAAACCAGTCAATAAACTGTACAACACTCAATAAAGAACCAGTCAATAAATTGTACACAAAATCAATAAAGAACCAGTGAATAAACTGTACAAAACTGAATAAATAACCGGTCAATAAACTGTACAAAACTCAATAAAGAATCAGTCAATAAATTGTACAAAACTCAATAAAGAACCAGTCAGTAAACTGTACAAAACTGAATAAAGAACCAGTCAATAAACTGTACAAAACTCAATAAAGGACCAGTCAATAAACATTACAAAACTGAATAAAGAACCAGTCAATAAACTGTACAAAACTCAATAAGGAACCAGTCAATAAACTGTACAAAACTAAATAAAGAAACAGTCAATAAACTGTACAAAACTAAATAAAGAAACAGTCAATAAACAGTACAAAACTAAATAAAGAACCAGTCAATAAACTATACAAAACTCATTAAAGAACCAGTCAATAAACTGTACAAAACTCAATAAAGAAACAATCAATAAACTGTACAAAACTCAATAAAGAACCAGTCAATAAATTGTACACAAACTCAATAAAGAACCAGTCAATAAACTGTACAAAACTAAATAAAGAAACAGTCAATAAACTGTACATAACTAAATAAAGAACCAGTCAATACATTGTACACAAACTAAATAAAGAAACAGTCAATAAAGTGTACAAAACTCAATAAAGAACCAGTCAATCAACATTTCAAAACTGAAAAAAGAACCAGTCAATAAACTGTACAAAACTCAATAAAGAACCAGTCAATAAACTGTACAAAACTGAATAAAGAACCAGTCAATAAAGTGTACAAAACTCAATAAAGAAAAAGTCAGTAAACATTACAAAACTGAATGAAGAAACTGTCTATAAACTGTACAAAACTCAATAAACAACAAGTCAATAAATTGTACAAAACTAAATAAAGAACCAGTCAATAAACTGTAGAAAACTAAATAAAGAAACAGTCAATAAACTTTACAAAACTCAATAAAGAACCAGTCAATAAACTGTACAAAACTGTATAAAGAACCAGTCAATCAAATGTACAAAACTCAAAAAATAACCAGTCAATAAACATTACAAAACTGAATAAAGAAACAGTCAATAAACTGTACAAAACTCAATAAAGAACAAGTCAATAAACTGTACAAAACGAAACAAGGAAACAGTCAATAAACTGTACAAAACTAAATAAAGAAACAGTCAATAAACATTACAAAACTAAAAAAAAGAACCAGTCAATAAATTGTACACGAACTAAATAAAGAAACATTCAACAAAGTGCACAAAACTCAATAATGAACCAGTCAATAAATTGTACACAAACTCAATAAAGAACCAGTCAATAAACAATACAAAACTGAACAAAGAATCAGTCAAAAAAATGTACAAAACTCAATAAAGAACCAGTCAATAAACGGTACAAAAGTGAATAATGAAATAGTCAATAAACTGTACAAAACTCAATAAAGAACCAGTCAATAAACTGTACAAAACTAAATAAAGAAACAGTCAATAAACTGTACAAAATTATATAAAGAACCAGTCAATAAATTGTACACAAACTAAATAAGGAAACAGTCAATAAACTGTACAAAACTTAATAAAGAACCAGTCAATAAACTGTACAAAACTCAATAAAGACACAGTCAATAAACTGTACAAAACTAAATAAAGAACAAGTCAATAAACTGTAAAAACTGAATAAAGAACCAGCCAATAACCTGTACAAAACTGAATAAAGAACCAGTCAATAACCTGTACAAAACTCAATAAAGAACCAGTCAATAAAGTGTACAAAACTCAATAAAGAACCAGTCAATAAACTGTACAAAACTTAATAAAGAAACGGTTTCTAAACTGTACAAAACTAAAGAAAGAAACAGTCAATAAACTGTACAAAACTAAATAAAGAACCAGTCAATAATTTGTACACAAACTAAATAAAGTGACAGTCAATAAACTGTACAAAACTAAATAAAGAAACAGTCAATAAACTGTACAAAACTAAATAAAGAACCAGTCAATAAATTGTACACAAACTCAATAAAGAACCAGTCAATAAACTGTACAAAACTGAATATTGAACCAGTCAATAAACTGTCCATAACTCAATAAAGAAACAGTCAATATATTGTACACAAAATAAATAAAGAACCAGTGAATAAACTGGACAAAACTGAATAAATTACCAGTCAATAAACTGTCCAAAACTCAATAAAGAATTAGTCAATAAATTGTACAAAACTCAATACAGAACCAGTCAATAAACTGTACAAACTTGAATAAAGAACCAGTCAATAAAATGCACATAACTCAGTAAAGAACCAGTCAATAAACATTACAAAACTGAATAAAGAACCAGTCAATAAACTGTACAAAAGTCAATAAGGAACCAGTCAATAAAGTGTACAAAACTAAATAAAGAACCAGTCAATAAAGTGTACAAAACTCAATAAAGAACCACTATATATACTGTACAAAACTAAATGAGAAACAGTCAATAAACATTACAAAACTGAATAAAGAAACAGTCAATAAACTGTACAAAACTCAATAAAGAACAAGTCAATAAACTGTACAAAACTAAACAAAGAAACAGTCAATAAACTGTACAAAACTAAATAAAGAAACAGTCAATAAACATTACAAAAATAAAAAAAGAACCAGTCAATAAATTGTACACGAACTAAATAAAGAAACAGTCAACAACGTGTACAAAACTCAATAATAGACCAGTCAATAAATTGTACACAAACTCAATTAAGAACCAGTCAATAAACTGTACAAAACTCAATAAAGAACCAGTCAATAAACTGTACAAAACTCAATAAAGAACGAGTCAATAAACTGTACAAAACTGAATAAAAAACTAGTCAATAAACTGTACAAAACTCAATAAAGAACCAGTCAATAAACTGTACAAAACTAAAGAAAGAACCAGTCAATAATTTGTACACAAACTAAATAAAGTGACAGTCAATAAACTGTACAAAACTCAATAAAGAACCAGTCAATATATTGTACACAAAATAAATAAAGAACCAGTGAATAAACTGGACAAAACTGAAAAAATTTCCAGTCAAAAAAAACTCGATAAAGAATTAGTCAATAAACTGTACAAAACTCAATAAAGAACTAGTCACTAAAGTGTACAAAACTCAATAAAGAACCAGTCAATCAACATTACAAAACTGAAAAAAGAACCAGTCAATAAACTGTACAACACTCAATAAAGAACAAGTCAATAAACTGTACAAAACTGAATAAAGAACCAGTCAATAAAGTGTACAAAACTCAATAAAAAACCAGTCAATAAACATTACAAAACTGAATGAAGAAACTGTCTATAAACTGTACAAAACTCAATAAACAACCAGTCAATAAATTGTACAAAACTAAATAAAGAAACAGTCAATAAACTGTAGAAAACTAAATAAAGAAACAGTCAATAAACTGTACGAATCTCAATAAAGAACCAGTCAATAAACTGTACAAAACTGAATAAAGAACCAGTCAATCAAATGTACAAAACTCAAAAAAGAACCATTCAATAAACATTACAAAACTGAATAAAGAAACAGTCAATAAACTGTACAAAACTCAATAAAGAAACAGTCAATAAACATTACAAAACTGAATAAACAACCAGTCAATAAACTGTACAAAACTAAACAAAGAAACAGTCAATAAACTGTACAAAACTAAATAAAGCAACAGTCAATAAACATTACAAAACTGAATAAAGAAACAGTCAATAAACTGTACAAAACTCAATAAAGAACAAGTCAATAAACTGTACAAAACTAAACAAAGAAACAGTCAATAAACTGTACAAAACTAAATAAAGAAACAGTCAATAAACATTACAAAACTAAAAAAAGAACCAGTCAATAAATTGTACACGAACTAAATAAAGAAACAGTCAACAAAGTGTTCAAAACTCAATAATGAACCAGTCAATAAATTGTACACAAACTCAATAAAGAACCAGTCAATAAACTGTACAAAACTGAATAAAGAACCAGTCAATAAACTGTACAAAACTCAATAAAGAACCAGTCAATAAACTGTACAAAACTGAATAAAGAACTAGTCAATAAACTGTACAAAACTCAATAAAGAACCAGTCAATAAACTGTACAAAACTAAATAAAAAAACAGTCAATAAACTGCACAAAATTATATAAAGAACCAGTCAATAAATTGTACACAAACTAAATAAGGAAACAGTCAATGAACTGTACAAAACTTAATAAAGAACCAGTCAATAAACTGTACAAAACTCAATAAAGAAACAGTCAATAAACTGTACAAAACTAAATAAAGAACAAGTCAATAAACTGTACAAAACTGAATAAAGAACCAGCCAATAACCAGTACAAAACTCAATGAAGAACCAGTCTATAAAGTGTACAACACTCAATAAAGAACCAGTCAATAAACTGTACAAAACTTAATAAAGAAACGGTCAATAAACTGTACAAAACTAAATAAAGAAACAGTCAATAAACTGTACAAAACTAAATAAAGAACCAGTCAATAATTTGTACACAAACTAAATAAAGTGACAGTCAATAAACTGTACAAAACTAAATAAAATAACAGTCAATAAACTGTACAAAACTAAATAAAGAACTAGTCAATAAATTGTACACAAACTCAATAAAAAACCAGTCAATAAACTGTACAAAACTGAATATTGAACCAGTCAATAAACAGTACATAACTCAATAAAGAACCAGTCAATATATTGTACACAAAATAAATAAAGAACCAGTGAATAAACTGGACAAAACTGAATAAATTACTAGTCAATAAACTGTACAAAACTCAATAAGGAACCAGTCAATAAACTGTACAAAACTAAATAAAGAAACAGTCAATAAACTGTACAAAACTAAATAAAGAAACAGTCAATAAACTGTACAAAACTAAATAAAGAACCAGTCAATAAACTATACAAAACTCATTAAAGAACCAGTCAATAAACTGTACAACACTCAATAAAGAACCAGTCAATAAACTGTACAAAACTCAATAAAGAACCAGTCAATAAATTGTACACAAACTCAATAAAGAACCAGTCAATAAAGTGTACAAAGCTCAATAAAAAACCAGTCAATAAACATTACAAAACTGAATGAAGAAACTGTCTATAAACTGTACAAAACTCAATAAACAACCAGTCAATAAATTGTACAAAACTAAATAAAGAAACAGTCAATAAACTGTAGAAAACTAAACAAAGAAACAGTCAATAAACTGTACAAATCTCAATAAAGAACCAGTCAATAAACTGTACAAAACTGAATAAAGAACCAGTCAATCAAATGTACAAAACTCAAAAAAGAACCATTCAATAAACATTACAAAACTGAATAAAGAAACAGTCAATAAACTGTACAAAACTCAACAAAGAACCAGTCAATAAACTGTACAAAACTCAATAAAGAAACAGTCAATAAAGTGTACAAATCTCAATAAAGAACCAGTCAATAAACTGTACAAAACTAAATAAAGAAACAGTCAATAAACTGTACAAAACTGAATAAAGAACCAGTCAATCAAATGTACAAAACTCAATAAAGAACCAGTCAATAAACTGTATAAAACTTAATAAAGAACAAGTCAATAAACTGTACAAAACTCAATAAAGAAACAGTCAATAAAGTGTACAAATCTCAATAAAGAACCAGTCAATAAACTGTACAAAACTAAATAAAGAAACAGTCAATAAACTGTACAAAACTAAATAAAGAAACAGTCAATAAACTGTACAAAACTAAATAAAGAAGCAGTCAATAAATTGTACACAAACTCAATATAAAACCAGTCAATAAACTGTACAAAACTGAAAATTAAACCAGTCAATAAACTGTACAACACTCAATAAAGAACCAGTCAATAAATTGTACACAAAATCAAAAAAAGAACCAGTGAATAAACTGTACAAAACTGAATAAATAACCGGTCAATAAACCGTACAAAACTCAATAAAGAATCAGTCAATAAATTGTACAAAACTCAATAAAGAACCAGTCAGTAAACTGTACAAAACTGAATAAAGAACCAGTCAATAAACTGTACAAAACTCAATAAAGGACCAGTCAATAAACATTACAAAACTGAATAAAGAACCAGTCAATAAACTGTACAAAACTCAATAAGGAACCAGTCAATAAACTGTACAAAACTAAATAAAGAAACAGTCAATAAACTGTACAAAACTAAATAAAGAAACAGTCAATAAACTGTACAAAACTAAATAAAGAACCAGTCAATAAACTATACAAAACTCATTAAAGAACCAGTCAATAAACTGTACAACACTCAATAAAGAACCAATCAATAAACTGTACAAAACTCAATAAAGAACCAGTCAATAAATTGTACACAAACTCAATAAAGAACCAGTCAATAAACTGTACAAAACTAAATAAAGAAACAGTCAATAAACTGTACATAATTAAATAAAGAACCAGTCAATACATTGTACACAAACTAAATAAAGAAACAGTCAATAAAGTGTACAAAACTCAATAAAGAACCAGTCAATCAACATTTCAAAACTGAAGAAAGAACCAGTCAATAAACTGTACAAAACTCAATAAAGAACCAGTCAATAAACTGTACAAAACTGAATAAAGAACCAGTCAATAAAGTGTACAAAACTCAATAAAGAACCAGTCAGTAAACATTACAAAACTGAATGAAGAAACTGTCTATAAACTGTACAAAACTCAATAAACAACAAGTCAATAAATTGTACAAAACTAAATAAAGAACCAGTCAATAAACTGTAGAAAACTAAATAAAGAAACAGTCAATAAACTTTACAAAACTCAATAAAGAACCAGTCAATAAACTGTACAAAACTGGATAAAGAACCAGTCAATCAAATGTACAAAACTCAAAAAATAACCAGTCAATAAACATTACAAAACTGAATAAAGAAACAGTCAATAAACTGTACAAAACTCAATAAAGAACAAGTCAATAAACTGTACAAAACTAAACAAAGAAACAGTCAATAAACTGTACAAAACTAAATAAAGAAACAGTCAATAAACATTACAAAACTGAATAACGAAACAGTCAATAAACTGTACAAAACTCAATAAAGAACAAGTCAATAAACTGTACAAAACGAAACAAGGAAACAGTCAATAAACTGTACAAAACTAAATAAAGAAACAGTCAATAAACATTACAAAACTAAAAAAAAGAACCAGTCAATAAATTGTACACGAACTAAATAAAGAAACATTCAACAAAGTGCACAAAACTCAATAATGAACCAGTCAATAAATTGTACACAAACTCAATAAAGAACCAGTCAATAAACTGTACAAAACTGAATAAAGAACCAGTCAATAAACTGTACAAAACTCAATAAAGAACCAGTCAATAAACTGTACAAAACTGAATAAAGAAATAGTCAATAAACTGTACAAAACTCAATAAAGAACCAGTCAATAAACTGTACAAAACTAAATAAAGAAACAGTCAATAAACTGTACAAAATTATATAAAGAACCAGTCAATAAATTGTACACAAACTAAATAAGGAAACAGTCAATAAAGTGTACAAAACTTAATAAAGAACCAGTCAATAAACTGTACAAAACTCAATAAAGACACAGTCAATAAACTGTACAAAACTAAATAAAGAACAAGTCAATAAACTGTAAAAACTGAATAAAGAACCAGCCAATAACCTGTACAAAACTGAATAAAGAACCAGCCAATAACCTGTACAAAACTCAATAAAGAACCAGTCAATAAAGTGTACAAAACTCAATAAAGAACCGGTCAATAAACTGTACAAAACTTAATAAAGAAACGGTCTCTAAACTGTACAAAACTAAATAAAGAAACAGTCAATAAACTGTACAAAACTAAATAAAGAACCAGTCAATAATTTGTACACAAACTAAATAAAGTGACAGTCAATAAACTGTACACAAACTCAATAAAGAACCAGTCAATAAACTGTACAAAACTGAATATTGAACCAGTCAATAAACTGTACATAACTCAATAAAGAAACAGTCAATATATTGTACACAAAATAAATAAAGAACCAGTGAATAAACTGGACAAAACTGAATAAATTAACAGTCAATAAACTGTACAAAACTCAATAAAGAATTAGTCAATAAATTGTACAAAACTCAATAAAGAACCAGTCAATAAACTGTACAAACTTGAATAAAGAACCAGTCAATAAAATGCACATAACTCAGTAAAGAACCAGTCAATAAACATTACAAAACTGAATAAAGAACCAGTCAATAAACTGTACAAAAGTCAATAAGGAACCAGTCAATAAAGTGTACAAAACTAAATAAAGAACCAGTCAATAAAGTGTACAAAACTCAATAAAGAACCAGTATATAAACTGTACAAAACTAAATAAAGAAACAGTCAATAAACATTACAAAACTGAATAAAGAAACAGTCAATAAACTGTACAAAACTCAATAAAGAACAAGTCAATAAACTGTACAAAACTAAACAAAGAAACAGTCAATAAACTGTACAAAACTAAATAAAGAAACAGTCAATAAACATTACAAAAATAAAAAAAGAACCAGTCAATAAATTGTACACGAACTAAATAAAGAAACAGTCAACAACGTGTACAAAACTCAATAATAGACCAGTCAATAAATTGTACACAAACTCAATTAAGAACCAGTCAATAAACTGTACAAAACTCAATAAAGAACCAGTCAATAAACTGTACAAAACTCAATAAAGAACCAGTCAATAAACTGTACAAAACTGAATAAAAAACTAGTCAATAAACTGTACAAAACTCAATAAAGAACCAGTCAATAAACTGTACAAAACTAAATAAAGAAACAGTCAATAAACTGTACAAAATTATATAAAGAACCAGTCAATAAATTGTACACAAACTATATAAGGAAACAGTCAATAAACTGTACAAAAGTTAATAAAGAACCAGTCAATAAACTGTACAAAACTCAATAAAGAAACAGTTAATAAACTGTACAAAACTAAATAAAGAACAAGTCAATAAACTGTTCAAAACTGAATAAAGAACCAGCCAATAACCTGTACAAAACTGAATAAAGAACCAGCCAACAACCTGTACAAAACTGAATAAAGAACAACCAACCAACAACCTGTACAAAACTCAATAAAGAACCAGTCAATAAAGTGTACAAAACTCAAAAAAGAACCAGTCAAAAAACTGTACAAAACTTAATAAAGAAACGGTCAATAAACTGTACAAAGCTAAATAAAGAAACAGTCAATAAACTGTACAAAACTAAAGAAAGAACCAGTCAATAATTTGTACACAAACTAAATAAAGTGACAGTCAATAAACTGTACAAAACTCAATAAAGAACCAGTCAATATATTGTACACAAAATAAATAAAGAACCAGTGAATAAACTGGACAAAACTGAAAAAATTTCCAGTAAAAAAAAACTCGATAAAGAATTAGTCAATAAACTGTACAAAACTTAGTAAAGAACTAGTCACTAAAGTGTACAAAACTCAATAAAGAACCAGTCAATAAACTGTACAACACTCAATAAAGAACAAGTCAATAAACTGTACAAAACTGAATAAAGAACCAGTCAATAAAGTGTACAAAACTCAATAAAAAACCAGTCAATAAATTGTACAAAACTAAATAAAGAAACAGTCAATAAACTGTAGAAAACTAAATAAAGAAACAGTCAATAAACTGTACGAATCTCAATAAAGAACCAGTCAATAAACTGTACAAAACTGAATAAAGAACAAGTCAATCAAATGTACAAAACTCAAAAAAGAACCATTCAATAAACATTACAAAACTGAATAAAGAAACAGTCAATAAACTGTACAAAACTCAATAAAGAAACAGTCAATAAACATTACAAAACTGAATAAACAACCAGTCAATAAACTGTACAAAACTAAACAAAGAAACAGTCAATAAACTGTACAAAACTAAATAAAGAAACAGTCAATAAACATTACAAAACTGAATAAAGAAACAGTCAATAAACTGTACAAAACTCAATAAAGAACAAGTCAATAAACTGTACAAAACTAAACAAAGAAACAGTCAATAAACTGTACAAAACTAAATAAAGAAACAGTCAATAAACATTACAAAACTAAAAAAAGAACCAGTCAATAAATTGTACACGAACTAAATAAAGAAACAGTCAACAAAGTGTACAAAACTCAATAATGAACCAGTCAATAAATTGTACACAAACTCAATAAAGAACCAGTCAATAAACTGTACAAAACTGAATAAAGAACCAGTCAATAAACTGTACAAAACTCAATAAAGAACCAGTCAATAAACTGTACAAAACTGAATAAAGAACTAGTCAATAAACTGTACAAAACTCAATAAAGAACCAGTCAATAAACTGTACAAAACTAAATAAAAAAACAGTCAATAAACTGCACAAAATTATATAAAGAACCAGTCAATAAATTGTACACAAACTAAATAAGGAAACAGTCAATGAACTGTACAAAACTTAATAAAGAATCAGTCAATAAACTGTACAAAACTCAATAAAGAAACAGTCAATAAACTGTACAAAACTAAATAAAGAACAAGTCAATAAACTGTACAAAACTGAATAAAGAACCAGCCAATAACCAGTACAAAACTCAATGAAGAACCAGTCAATAAAGTGTACAACACTCAATAAAGAACCAGTCAATAAACTGTACAAAACTTAATAAAGAAACGGTCAATAAACTGTACAAAACTAAATAAAGAAACAGTCAATAAACTGTACAAAACTAAATAAAGAACCAGTCAATAATTTGTACACAAACTAAATAAAGTGACAGTCAATAAACTGTACAAAACTAAATAAAATAACAGTCAATAAACTGTACAAAACTAAATAAAGAACTAGTCAATAAATTGTACACAAACTCAATAAAGAACCAGTCAATAAACTGTACAAAACTGAATATTGAACCAGTCAATAAACAGTACATAACTCAATAAAGAACCAGTCAATATATTGTACACAAAATAAATAAAGAACCAGTGAATAAACTGGACAAAACTGAATAAATTACTAGTCAATAAACTGTACAAAACTCAATAAGGAACCAGTCAATAAACTGTACAAAACTAAATAAAGAAACAGTCAATAAACTGTACAAAACTAAATAAAGAAACAGTCAATAAACTGTACAAAACTAAATAAAGAACCAGTCAATAAACTATACAAAACTCATTAAAGAGCCAGTCAATAAACTGTACAACACTCAATAAAGAACCAGTCAATAAACTGTACAAAACTCAATAAAGAACCAGTCAATAAATTGTACACAAACTCAATAAAGAACCAGTCAATAAAGTGTACAAAACTCAATAAAAAACCAGTCAATAAACATTACAAAACTGAATGAAGAAACTGTCTATAAACTGTACAAAACTCAATAAACAACCAGTCAATAAATTGTACAAAACTAAATAAAGAAACAGTCAATAAACTGTAGAAAACTAAATAAAGAAACAGTCAATAAACTGTACAAATCTCAATAAAGAACCAGTCAATAAACTGTACAAAACTGAATAAAGAACCAGTCAATCAAATGTACAAAACTCAAAAAAGAACCATTCAATAAACATTACAAAACTGAATAAAGAAACAGTCAATAAACTGTACAAAACTCAATAAAGAAAAAGTCAATAAACTGTACAAAACTAAACAAAGAAACAGTCAATAAACTGTACAAAACTGAACAAAGAACCAGTCAATAAATTGTACAAAACTCAATAAAGAAACAGAAAATAAACTGTACAAGACTGAATAAAGAAACAGTCAATAAACTGTACAAAACTAAATGAAGAAACAGTCAATAAACTATACAAAACTCAATAAAGAACCAGTCAATAAACTGTACAAAACTCAATAAAGAACCAGTCAATAAACCGTACAAAACTCAATAAAGAAACAGTCAATAAACTGTACAAAATTAAATAAAGAAAAGGTCAATAAACTGTACAAAAGTAAATAAATAAACAGTCAATAAACTGTACAAACTTCAATAAAGAAACAGTCAATAAACTGTACAAAACTAAACAAAGAACCAGTCAATAAACTGTACAAAACTCAATAAAGAAACAGTCGATAAACTTTACAAAACTGAATAAAGAAACAGTCAATAAACTGTACAAAACTAAATAAAGAAACAGTCAATAAACTATACAAAACTTAATAAAGATCCAGTCAATAAACTGTACAAAACTAAATAAAGAAACAGTCAATAAACTGCACAAAACTGCATAAAGAAACAGTCAATAAACTGTACAAAACTAAATAAAGAACCAGTCAATAAACTGTACAAAACTCAATAAAGAACCAGTCAATAAACTGTACAAAACTGAATAAAAAAACAGTCAATAAACTGTACAAAACTAAATGAAGAAACAGTCAATAAACTATACAAAAATGAATAAAGAACCAGTCAATAAACTGCACAAAACTCAATAAAGAACCAGTCAATATACTGTACAAAACTCAACAAAGAAACAGTCAATAAACTGTACAAAACTCAATAAAGAAACAGTCAATAAACTGTATAAAACTAAATAAAGAAACAGTCAATAAACTGAACAAAACTCAATAAAGAACCAGTCTGTAAACTGTACAAAACTCAATAAAGAAACAGTCAATAAACTGTACAAAAACTAAATGAAGAAACAGTCAATAAACTATGCAAAACTGAATAAAGAACCAGTCAATAAACTGTACAAAACTCAATAAAGAACCAGTCAATAAACTGTACAAAACTCAATAAAGAACCAGTCAATAAACTGTACAAAACTCAATAAAGAAACAGTCAATAAACTGAACAAAACTAAATGATGAAACAGTCAATAAACTGTACAAAACTCAATAAAAACTAGTCAATAAACTGTACAAAACTCATAAAAGAACCAGTCAATAAACTGTACAAAACTAAATAAAGAAACAGTCAATAAACTATACAAAACTTAATATAGATCCAGTCAATAAACTGTACAAAACTAAATAAAGAAACAGTCAATAAACTGCACAAAACTGCATAAAGAAACAGTCAATAAACTGTACAAAACTAAATAAAGAACCAGTCAATAAACTGTACAAAACTCAATAAAGAACCAGTCAATAAACTGTACAAAACTGAATAAAGAAACAGTAAATAAACTGTACAAAACTAAATGAAGAAACAGTCAATAAACTATACAAAACTGAATAAAGAACCAGTCAATAAACTGTACAAAACTCAACAAAGAAACAGTCAATAAACTGTACAAAACTCAATAAAGAAACAGTCAATAAACTGTACAAAACTAAATAAAGAAACAGTCAATAAACTGGACAAAACTCAATAAAGAACCAGTCTGTAAACTGTACAAAACTCAATAAAGAAACAGTCAATAAACTGTACAAAAACTAAATGAAGAAACAGTCAATAAACTATGCAAAACTGAATAAAGAACCAGTCAATAAACTGTACAAAACTCAATAAAGAACCAGTCAATAAACTGTACAAAACTCAATAAAGAACCAGTCAATAAACTGTACAAAACTCAATAAAGAAACAGTCAATAAACTGAACAAAACTAAAAAAAAACCATTCTGTAAACTGTACAAAACTCATAAAAGAAACAGTCAATAAATTGTACAAAACTAAATGATGAAACAGTCAATAAACTGTACAAAACTCAATAAAAACTAGTCAATAAACTGTACAAAACTCATAAAAGAACCAGTCAATAAACTGTACAAAACTCAATAAAGAACCAGTCAATAACTGTACAAAACTAAATAAAGAAACTGTCAATAAACTGTACAAAACTCCATAAAGAAACAGTCAATAAACTGTAAAAAACTCAAAAAAGAACCAGTCAATAAACCGAACAAAACTCAATAAAGAAACAGTCAATAAACTGTACAAAATTAAATAAAGAAAAGGTCAATAAACTGTACAAAAGTAAATAAATAAACAGTCAATAAACTGTACAAACTTCAATAAAGAAACAGTCAATAAACTGTACAAAACTAAACAAAGAACCAGTCAATACACTGTACAAAACTCAATAAAGAAACAGTCGATAAACTTTACAAAACTGAATAAAGAAACAGTCAATAAACTGTACAAAACTAAATAAAGAAACAGTCAATAAACTATACAAAACTTAATAAAGATCCAGTCAATAAACTGTACAAAACTAAATAAAGAAACAGTCAATAAACTGCACAAAACTGCATAAAGAAACAGTCAATAAACTGTACAAAACTAAATAAAGAACCAGTCAATAAACTGTACAAAACTCAATAAAGAACCAGTCAATAAACTGTACAAAACTGAATAAAGAAACAGTCAATAAACTGTACAAAACTAAATGAAGAAACAGTCAATAAACTATACAAAACTGAATAAAGAACCAGTCAATAAACTTCACAAAACTCAATAAAGAACCAGTCAATAAACTGTACAAAACTCAACAAAGAAACAGTCAATAAACTGTACAAAACTCAATAAAGAAACAGTCAATAAACTGTACAAAACTAAATAAAGAAACAGTCAATAAACTGAACAAAACTCAATAAAGAACCAGTCTGTAAACTGTACAAAACTCAATAAAGAAACAGTCAATAAACTGTACAAAAACTAAATGAAGAAACAGTCAATAAACTATACAAAACTGAATAAAGAACCAGTCAATAAACTGTACAAAACTCAATAAAGAAACAGTCAATAAACTGTACAAAACTCAATAAAGAACCAGTCAATAAACTGTACAAAACTCAATAAAGAAACAGTCAATAAACTGAACAAAACTAAAAAAAAACCAGTCTGTAAACTGTACAAAACTCATAAAAGAAACAGTCAATAAATTGTACAAAACTAAATGATGAAACAGTCAATAAACTGTACAAAACTCAATAAAAACTAGTCAATAAACTGTACAAAACTCATAAAAGAACCAGTCAATAAACTGTACAAAACTCAATAAAGAACCAGTCAATAACTGTACAAAACTAAAAAAAGAAACAGTCAATAAACTGTACAAAACTACATAAAGAAACAGTCAATAAACTGTACAAAACTGAACAAAGAACCAGTCAATAAACTGTACAAAACTCAATTAAGAAACAGTCGATAAACTTTACAAAACTAAATAAAGAAACAGTCAATAAACTGTACAAAACTGAATATAGAACCAGTTAACAAACTGTACAATACTAAATAAAGAAACAGTCAATAAACTGCAGAAAACTCGATAAAGAACCAGTCAATAAACTGTACAATACTAAAAAAGAAACAGTTAATAAACTGCAGAAAACTCGATAAAGAACCAGCCAATAAACTGTACAAAACTCAATAAAGAAACAGTCAATAAACTCTACAAAACTGAACAAAGAACCAGTCAATAAACTGTACAAAACTCAACAAAGAAACAGTCAATAAACTGTACAAAACTGAATAAAGAAACAGTCAATAACCTGTACAACACTAAATGAAGAAACAGTCAATAAAATATACAAAACTCAATAAAAGAAACAGTCAATAAACTGTACAAAACTCAATAAAGAACCAGTCAATAAACTGTACAAAACTAAATAAAGAAACAGTCAATAAACTGTACAAAACGAAATAAAGAAACAGTCAATAAACTGTACAAAAGTAAATAAAATAAACAGTTAATAAACTGTACAATACTAAAAAAAAGAAACAGTCAATAAACTGTACAAACTTCAATAAAGAAACAGTCAATAAACTGTACAAAACTGAATAAAGAACCAGTCAATAAACAGTACAAAAGTAAATAAAATAAACAGTTAATAAACTGTACAATACTAAAAAAAGAAACAGTCAATAAACTGCAGAAAACTCGATAAAGAACCAGTCAATAAACAGTACAAAACTCAATAATGAAACAGTCAATAAACTGTACAAAACTGAACAAAGAACCAGTCAATAAACTGTACAAAACTCAACAAAGAAACAGTCAATAAACTGTACAAAACTAAATAAAGAAAGAGTCAATAAACTGTACAAAACTAAATGAAGAAACAGTCAATAAACAATTCAAAACTCAATAAAGAAACAGTCAATGAACTGTACAAAACTCAATAAAGAACCAGTCAATAAACTGTACAAAACTCAATAAAGAACCAGTCAATAAACTGTACAAAACTAAATAAAGAAACAGTCAATAAACTGTACAAAAGTAAATAAAGAAACAGTCAATAAACTATACAAAACTTAATAAAGATCCAGTCAATAAACTGTACAAAACTAAATAAAGAAACAGTCAATAAACTGCACAAAACTGCATAAAGAAACAGTCAATAAACTGTACAAAACTAAATAAAGAACCAGTCAATAAACTGTACAAAACTCAATAAAGAACCAGTCAATAAACTGTACAAAACTGAATAAAGAAACAGTCAATAAACTGTACAAGACTAAATGAAGAAACAGTCAATAAACTATACAAAACTGAATAAAGAACCAGTCAATAAACTGCACAAAACTCAATAAAGAACCAGTCAATAAACTGTACAAAACTCAACAAAGAAACAGTCAATAAACTGTACAAAACTCAATAAAGAAACAGTCAATAAACTGTACAAAACTAAATAAAGAAACAGTCAATAAACTGAACAAAACTCAATAAAGAACCAGTCTGTAAACTGTACAAAACTCAATAAAGAAACAGTCAATAAACTGTACAAAAACTAAATGAAGAAACAGTCAATAAACTATACAAAACTGAATAAAGAACCAGTCAATAAACTGTACAAAACTCAATAAAGAACCAGTCAATAAACTGTACAAAACTCAATAAAGAACCAGTCAATAAACTGTACAAAACTCAATAAAGAAACAGTCAATAAACTGAACAAAACTAAAAAAAAAACAGTCTGTAAACTGTACAAAACTCATAAAAGAAACAGTCAATAAATTGTACAAAACTAAATGATGAAACAGTCAATAAACTGTACAAAACTCAATAAAAACTAGTCAATAAACTGTACAAAACTCATAAAAGAACCAGTCAATAACTGTACAAAACTAAATAAAGAAACAGTCAATAAACTGTACAAAACTCCATAAAGAAACAGTCAATAAACTGTACAAAACTGAACAAAGAACCAGTCAATAAACTGTACAAAACTCAATAAAGAAACAGTCGATAAACTTTACAAAACTAAATAAAGAAACAGTCAATAAACTGTACAAAACTGAATATAGAACCAGTTAACAAACTGTACAATACTAAATAAAGAAACAGCCAATGAACTGCAGAAAACTCGATAAAGAACCAGTCAATAAACTGTACAATACTAAAAAAAGAAACAGTTAATAAACTGCAGAAAACTCGATAAAGAACCAGCCAATAAACTGTACAAAACTCAATAAAGAAACAGTCAATAAACTCTACAAAACTGAACAAAGAACCAGTCAATAAACTGTACAAAACTCAACAAAGAAACAGTCAATAAACTGTACAAAACTGAATAAAGAAACAGTCAATAACCTGTACAACACTAAATGAAGAAACAGTCAATAAAATATACAAAACTCAATAAAAGAAACAGTCAATAAACTGTACAAAACTCAATAAAGAACCAGTCAATAAACTGTACAAAACTAAATAAAGAAACAGTCAATAAACTGTACAAAACGAAATAAAGAAACAGTCAATAAACTGTACAAAAGTAAATAAAATAAACAGTTACTAAACTGTACAATACTAAAAAAAGAAACAGTCAATAAACTGTACAAACTTCAATAAAGAAACAGTCAATAAACTGTACAAAACTGAATAAAGAACCAGTCAATAAACAGTACAAAAGTAAATAAAATAAACAGTTAATAAACTGTACAATACTAAAAAAAGAAACAGTCAATAAACTGCAGAAAACTCGATAAAGAACCAGTCAATAAACAGTACAAAACTCAATAAAGAAACAGTCAATAAACTGTACAAAACTGAACAAAGAACCAGTCAATAAACTGTACAAAACTCAACAAAGAAACAGTCAATAAACTGTACAAAACTAAATAAAGAAAGAGTCAATAAACTGTACAAAACTAAATGAAGAAACAGTCAATAAACAATTCAAAACTCAATAAAGAAACAGTCAATGAACTGTACAAAACTCAATAAAGAACCAGTCAATAAACTGTACAAAACTCAATAAAGAACCAGTCAAAAAACTGTACAAAACTAAATAAAGAAACAGTCAATAAACTGTACAAAAGTAAATAAAGAAACAGTCAATAAACTATACAAAACTCAATAAAGAACCAGTCAATAAACTGTACAAAACTAAATAAAGAAACAGTCAATAAACTGCACAAAACTGCATAAAGAAACAGTCAATAAACTGTACAAAACTAAATAAAGAACCAGTCAATAAACTGTACAAAACTCAATAAAGAACCAGTCAATAAACTGTACAAAACTGAATAAAGAAACAGTCAATAAACTGTACAAAACTAAATGAAGAAACAGTCAATAAACTATACAAAACTGAATAAAGAACCAGTCAATAAACTGCACAAAACTCAATAAAGAACCAGTCAATAAACTGTTCAAAACTCAACAAAGAAACAGTCAATAAACTGTACAAAACTCAATAAAGAAACAGTCAATAAACTGTACAAAACTAAATAAAGAAACAGTCAATAAACTGAACAAAACTCAATAAAGAACCAGTCTGTAAACTGTACAAAACTCAATAAAGAAACAGTCAATAAACTGTACAAAAACTAAATGAAGAAACAGTCAATAAACTATACAAAACTGAATAAAGAACCAGTCAATAAACTGTACAAAACTCAATAAAGAACCAGTCAATAAACTGTACAAAACTCAATAAAGAACCAGTCAATAAACTGTACAAAACTCAATAAAGAAACAGTCAATAAACTGAACAAAACTAAAAAAAAACCAGTCTGTAAACTGTACAAAACTCATAAAAGAAACAGTCAATAAATTGTACAAAACTAAATGATGAAACAGTCAATAAACTGTACAAAACTCAATAAAAACTAGTCAATAAACTGTACAAAACTCATAAAAGAACCAGTCAATAACTGTACAAAACTAAATAAAGAAACAGTCAATAAACTGTACAAAACTCCATAAAGAAACAGTCAATAAACTGTACAAAACTGAACAAAGAACCAGTCAATAAACTGTACAAAACTCAATAAAGAAACAGTCGATAAACTTTACAAAACTAAATAAAGAAACAGTCAATAAACTGTACAAAACTGAATATAGAACCAGTTAACAAACTGTACAATACTAAATAAAGAAACAGCCAATGAACTGCAGAAAACTCGATAAAGAACCAGTCAATAAACTGTACAATACTAAAAAAAGAAACAGTTAATAAACTGCAGAAAACTCGATAAAGAACCAGCCAATAAACTGTACAAAACTCAATAAAGAAACAGTCAATAAACTCTACAAAACTGAACAAAGAACCAGTCAATAAACTGTACAAAACTCAACAAAGAAACAGTCAATAAACTGTACAAAACTGAATAAAGAAACAGTCAATAACCTGTACAACACTAAATGAAGAAACAGTCAATAAAATATACAAAACTCAATAAAAGAAACAGTCAATAAACTGTACAATACTCAATAAAGAACTAGTCAATAAACTGTACAAAACTAAATAAAGAAACAGTCAATAAACTGTACAAAACTAAATAAAGAAACAGTCAATAAACTGTACAAAAGTAAATAAAATAAACAGTTAATAAACTGTACAATACTAAAAAAAGAAACAGTCAATAAACTGTACAAAACTCAATAAAGAAACAGTCAATAAACTGTACAAAACTGAATAAAGAACCAGTCAATAAACAGTACAAAAGTAAATAAAATAAACAGTTAATAAACTGTACAATAATAAAAAAAGAAACAGTCAATAAACTGCAGAAAACTCGACAAAGAACCAGTCAATAAACAGTACAAAAATCAATAAAGAAACAGCCAATAAACTGTACAAAACTGAACAAATAACCAGTCAATAAACTGTACAAAACTCAACAAAGAAACAGTCAATAAACTGTACAAAACTAAATAAAGAAAGAGTCAATAAACTGTACAAAACTGAATAAAGAAACAGTCAATAAACTGTACAAAACTAAATAAAGAAACAGTCAATAAACTATACAAAACTTAATAAAGATCCAGTCAATAAACTGTACAAAACTAAATAAAGAAACAGTCAATAAACTGCACAAAACTGCATAAAGAAACAGTCAATAAACTGTACAAAACTAAATAAAGAACCAGTCAATAAACTGTACAAAACTCAATAAAGAACCAGTCAATAAACTGTACAAAACTGAATAAAGAAACAGTCAATAAACTGTACAAAACTAAATGAAGAAACAGTCAATAAACTATACAAAACTGAATAAAGAACCAGTCAATAAACTGCACAAAACTCAATAAAGAACCAGTCAATAAACTGTACAAAACTCAACAAAGAAACAGTCAACAAACTGTACAAAACTCAATAAAGAAACAGTCAATAAACTGTACAAAACTAAATAAAGAAACAGTCAATAAACTGAACAAAACTCAATAAAGAACCAGTCTGTAAACTGTACAAAACTCAATAAAGAAACAGTCAATAAACTGTACAAAAACTAAATGAAGAAACAGTCAATAAACTATACAAAACTGAATAAAGAACCAGTCAATAAACTGTACAAAACTCAATAAAGAACCAGTCAATAAACTGTACAAAACTCAATAAAGAACCAGTCAATAAACTGTACAAAACTCAATAAAGAAACAGTCAATAAACTGAACAAAACTCAAAAAAAACCAGTCTGTAAACTGTACAAAACTCATAAAAGAAACAGTCAATAAATTGTACAAAACTAAATGATGAAACAGTCAATAAACTGTACAAAACTCAATAAAAACTAGTCAATAAACTGTACAAAACTCATAAAAGAACCAGTCAATAAACTGTACAAAACTCAATAAAGAACCAGTCAATAACTGTACAAAACTAAATAAAGAAACAGTCAATAAACTGTACAAAACTACATAAAGAAACAGTCAATAAACTGTACAAAACTGAACAAAGAACCAGTCAATAAACTGTACAAAACTCAATAAAGAAACAGTCGATAAACTTTACAAAACTAAATAAAGAAACAGTCAATAAACTGTACAAAACTGAATATAGAACCAGTTAACAAACTGTACAATACTAAATAAAGAAACAGTCAATAAACTGCAGAAAACTCGATAAAGAACCAGTCAATAAACTGTACAATACTAAAAAAAGAAACAGTTAATAAACTGCAGAAAACTCGATAAAGAACCAGCCAATAAACTGTACAAAACTCAATAAAGAAACAGTCAATAAACTCTACAAAACTGAACAAAGAACCAGTCAATAAACTGTACAAAACTCAACAAAGAAACAGTCAATAAACTGTACAAAACTGAATAAAGAAACAGTCAATAACCTGTACAACACTAAATGAAGAAACAGTCAATAAAATATACAAAACTCAATAAAAGAAACAGTCAATAAACTGTACAAAACTCAATAAAGAACCAGTCAATAAACTGTACAAAACTAAATAAAGAAACAGTCAATAAACTGTACAAAACGAAATAAAGAAACAGTCAATAAACTGTACAAAAGTAAATAAAATAAACAGTTAATAAACTGTACAATACTAAAAAAAGAAACAGTCAATAAACTGTACAAACTTCAATAAAGAAACAGTCAATAAACTGTACAAAACTGAATAAAGAACCAGTCAAGAAACAGTACAAAAGTAAATAAAATAAACAGTTAATAAACTGTACAATACTAAAAAAAGAACCAGTCAATAAACTGTACAAAACTAAATAAAGAAACAGTCAATAAACTGTACAAAAGTAAATAAAGAAACAGTCAATAAACTATACAAAACTAAATAAAGAAACAGTCAATAAACTGCACAAAACTGCATAAAGAAACAGTCAATAAACTGTACAAAACTAAATAAAGAACCAGTCAATAAACTGTACAAAACTCAATAAAGAACCAGTCAATAAACTGTACAAAACTGAATAAAGAAACAGTCAATAAACTGTACAAAACTAAATGAAGAAACAGTCAATAAACAATTCAAAACTCAATAAAGAAACAGTCAATGAACTGTACAAAACTCAATAAAGAACCAGTCAATAAACTGTACAAAACTCAATAAAGAACCAGTCAATAAACTGTACAAAACTAAATAAAGAAACAGTCAATAAACTGTACAAAAGTAAATAAAGAAACAGTCAATAAACTATACAAAACTAAATAAAGAAACAGTCAATAAACTGCACAAAACTGCATAAAGAAACAGTCAATAAACTGTACAAAACTAAATAAAGAACCAGTCAATAAACTGTACAAAACTCAATAAAGAACCAGTCAATAAACTGTACAAAACTGAATAAAGAAACAGTCAATAAACTGTACAAAAGTAAATAAAGATCCAGTCAATAAACTGTACAAAACTAAATAAAGAAACAGTCAATAAACTGCACAAAACTGCATAAAGAAACAGTCAATAAACTGTACAAAACTAAATAAAGAACCAGTCAATAAACTGTACAAAACTCAATAAAGAACCAGTCAATAAACTGTACAAAACTGAATAAAGAAACAGTCAATAAACTGTACAAAACTAAATGAAGAAACAGTCAATAAACTATACAAAACTGAATAAAGAACCAGTCAATAAACTGCACAAAACTCAATAAAGAACCAGTCAATAAACTGTACAAAACTCAACAAAGAAACAGTCAATAAACTGTACAAAACTCAATAAAGAAACAGTCAATAAACTGTACAAAACTAAATAAAGAAACAGTCAATAAACTGTACAAAACTAAATAAAGAACCAGTCAATAAACTGTACAAAACTCAATAAAGAACCAGTCAATAAACTGTACAAAACTGAATAAAGAAACAGTCAATAAACTGTACAAAACTAAATGAAGAAACAGTCAATAAACTATACAAAACTGAATAAAGAACCAGTCAATAAACTGCACAAAACTCAATAAAGAACCAGTCAATAAACTGTACAAAACTCAATAAAGAAACAGTCAATAAACTGTACAAAACTCAATAAAGAAACAGTCAATAAACTGTACAAAACTAAATAAAGAAACAGTCAATAAACTGAACAAAACTCAATAAAGAACCAGTCTGTAAACTGTACAAAACTCAATAAAGAAACAGTCAATAAACTGTACAAAAACTAAATGAAGAAACAGTCAATAAACTATACAAAACTGAATAAAGAACCAGTCAATAAACTGTACAAAACTCAATAAAGAACCAGTCAATAAACTGTACAAAACTCAATAAAGAACCAGTCAATAAACTGTACAAAACTCAATAAAGAAACAGTCAATAAACTGAACAAAACTAAAAAAAAAACCAGTCTGTAAACTGTACAAAACTCATAAAAGAAACAGTCAATAAATTGTACAAAACTAAATGATGAAACAGTCAATAAACTGTACAAAACTCAATAAAAACTAGTCAATAAACTGTACAAAACTCATAAAAGAACCAGTCAATAACTGTACAAAACTAAATAAAGAAACAGTCAATAAACTGTACAAAACTCCATAAAGAAACAGTCAATAAACTGTACAAAACTGAACAAAGAACCAGTCAATAAACTGTACAAAACTCAATAAAGAAACAGTCGATAAACTTTACAAAACTAAACAAAGAAACAGTCAATAAACTGTACAAAACTGAATATAGAACCAGTTAACAAACTGTACAATACTAAATAAAGAAACAGTCAATAAACTGCAGAAAACTCGATAAAGAACCAGTCAATAAACTGTACAATACTAAAAAAAGAAACAGTTAATAAACTGCAGAAAACTCGTTAAGAACCAGCCAATTAACTGTACAAAACTCAATAAAGAAACAGTCAATAAACTCTACAAAACTGAACAAAGAACCAGTCAATAAACTGTACAAAACTCAACAAAGAAACAGTCAATAAACTGTACAAAACTGAATAAAGAAACAGTCAATAACCTGTACAACACTAAATGAAGAAACAGTCAATAAAATATACAAAACTCAATAAAAGAAACAGTCAATAAACTGTACAATACTCAATAAAGAACTAGTCAATAAACTGTACAAAACTAAATAAAGAAACAGTCAATAAACTGTACAAAACTAAATAAAGAAACAGTCAATAAACTGTACAAAAGTAAATAAAATAAACAGTTAATAAACTGTACAATACTAAAAAAAGAAACAGTCAATAAACTGTACAAACTTCAATAAAGAAACAGTCAATAAACTGTACAAAACTGAATAAAGAACCAGTCAATAAACAGTACAAAAGTAAATAAAATAAACAGTTAATAAACTGTACAATAATAAAAAAAGAAACAGTCAATAAACTGCAGAAAACTCGACAAAGAACCAGTCAATAAACAGTACAAAAATCAATAAAGAAACAGTCAATAAACTGTACAAAACTGAACAAATAACCAGTCAATAAACTGTACAAAACTCAACAAAGAAACAGTCAATAAACTGTACAAAACTAAATAAAGAAAGAGTCAATAAACTGTACCAAACTAAATGAAGAAACAGTCAATAAACAATTCAAAACTCAATAAAGAAACAGTCAATGAACTGTACAAAACTCAATAAAGAACCAGTCAATAAACTGTACAAAACTCAATAAAGAACCAGTCAATAAACTGTACAAAACTAAATAAAGAAACAGTCAATAAACTGTACAAAAGTAAATAAAGAAACAGTCAATAAACTGTACAAACCTCAATAAAGAAACAGTCAATAAACTGTACAAAACTGAACAAAGAACCAGTCAATAAACTGTACAAAACTCAATAAAGAAACAGTCGATAAACTTTACAAAACTGAATAAAGAAACAGTCAATAAACTGTACAAAACTCAATAAAGAAACAGTCAATAAACTATACAAAACTGAATAAAGAAACAGTCAATAAACTGTACAAAACTTAATAAAGAACCAGTCAATAAACTGTACAAAACTCAATAAAGAACCAATCAATAAACTGTACAAAACTCAATAAAGAAACAGTCAATAAACTGTACAAAACTGAACAAAGAACCAGTCAATAAACTGAACAAAACTCAATAAAGAAACAGAAAATAAACTGTACAAAACTCAACAAAGAAACAGTCAATAAACTGTACAAAACTGAATAAAGAAACAGTCAATAAACTGTACAAAACTAAATGAAGAAGCAGTCAATAAACTATACAAAACTCAATAAAGAACCAGTCAATAAACTGTACAAAACTCATTAAAGAACCAGTCAATAAACTGTACAAATCTAAATAAAGAAACAGTCAATACACTGTACAAAACTAAATAAAGAAACAGTCAATAAACTGTACAAAACTGAACAAAGAACCAGTCAATAAACTGTACAAAACTCAATAAAGAAACAGTCGATAAACTTTAAAAAACTAAATAAAGAAACAGTCAATAAACTGTACAAAACTGAATATAGAACCAGTCAATAAACTGTACAATACTAAATAAAGAAACAGTCAATAAACTGCAGAAAACTCCATAAAGAACCAGTCAATAAACTGTACAAAACTCAATAAAGAAACAGTCAATAAACTGTACAAAACTGAACAAAGAATCAGTCAATAAACTGTACAAAACTCAATAAAGAAACAGAAAATAAACTGTACAAACCTCAATAAAGAAACAGTCAATAAAATATACAAAACTCAATAAAGAAACAGTCAATAAACTGTACAAAACTCAATAAAGAACCAGTCAATAAACTGTACAAAACTAAATAAAGAAACAGTCAATAAACTGTACAAAACTAAATAAAGAAACAGTCAATAAACAGTACAAAAGTAAATAAAATAAACAGTTAATAAACTGTACAATACTAAAAAAAGAAACAGTCAATAAACTGCAGAAAACTCGATAAACAACCAGTCAATAAACAGTACAAAACTGAACAAAGAACCAGTCAATAAACTGTACAAAACTCAACAAAGAAACAGTCAATAAACTGTACAAAACTAAATAAAGAAACAGTCAATAAACTGTACAAAACTAAATGAAGAAACAGTCAATAAACTATACAAAACTCAATAAAGAAACAGTCAATGAACTGTACAAAACTCAATAAAGAACCAGTCAATAAACTGTACAAAACTCAATAAAGAACCAGTCAATAAACTGTACAAAACTAAATGAAGAAACAGTCAATAAACTGTACAAAAGTAAATAAAGAAACAGTCAATAAACTGTACAAACCTCAATAAAGAAACAGTCAATAAACTGTACAAAACTCAATAAAGAACCAGTCAATAAACTGTACAAAACTCAATAAAGAAACAGTCAATAAACTGAACAAAACTATAAAAAAAACAGTCTGTAAACTGTACAAAACTCATAAAAGAAACAGTCAATAAATTGTACAAAACTAAATGATGAAACAGTCAATAAACTGTACAAAACTAAATAAAGAAACAGTCAATAAACAGTACAAAAGTAAATAAAATAAACAGTTAATAAACTGTACAATACTAAAAAAAGAAACAGTCAATAAACTGCAGAAAACTCGATAAAGAACCAGTCAATAAACAGTACAAAACTCAATAAAGAAACAGTCAATACACTGTACAAAACTGAACAAAGAACCAGTCAATAAACTGTACAAAACTCAACAAAGAAACAGTCAATAAACTGTACAAAACTAAATAAAGAAACAGTCAATAAACTGTACAAAACTAAATGAAGAAACAGTCAATAAACTATACAAAACTCAATAAAGAAACAGTCAATGAACTGTACAAAACTCAATAAAGAACCAGTCAATAAACTGTACAAAACTCAATAAAGAACCAGTCAATAAACTGTACAAAACTAAATGAAGAAACAGTCAATAAACTGTACAAAAGTAAATAAAGAAACAGTCAATAAACTGTATAAACCTCAATAAAGAAACAGTCAATAAACTGTACAGAACTGAACAAAAAACCAGTCAATAAACTGTACAAAACTTAATAAAGAAACAGTCGATAAACTTTACAAAACTGAATAAAGAAACAGTCAATAAACTGTACAAAACTCAATAAAGAAATAGTCAATAAACTATACAAAACTGAATAAAGAAACAGTCAATAAACTGTACAAAACTTAATAAAGAACCAGTCAATAAACTGTACAAAACTCAATAAAGAACCAGTCAACAAACTGTACAAAACTCAATAAAGAAACAGTCAATAAACTGAACAAAACTAAAAAAAACAGTCTGTAAACTGTACAAAACTCATAAAAGAAACAGTCAATAAATTGTACAAAACTAAATGATGAAACAGTCAATAAACTGTACAAAACTCAATAAAAACCAGTCAATAAACTGTACAAAACTCATAAAAGAACCAGTCAATAAACTGTACAAATCTAAATAAAGAAACAGTCAATAAACTGTACAAAACTCCATAAAGAAACAGTCAATAAACTGTACAAAACTGAACAAAGAACCAGTCAATAAACTGTACAAAACTCAATAAAGAAACAGTCGATAAACTTTACAAAACTAAATAAAGAAACAGTCAATAAACAGTACAAAAGTAAATAAAATAAACAGTTAATAAACTGTACAATACTAAAAAAAGAAACAGTCAATAAACTGCAGAAAACTCGATAAACAACCAGTCAATAAACAGTACAAAACTGAACAAAGAACCAGTCAATAAACTGTACAAAACTCAACAAAGAAACAGTCAATAAACTGTACAAAACTAAATAAAGAAACAGTCAATAAACTGTACAAAACTAAATGAAGAAACAGTCAATAAACTATACAAAACTCAATAAAGAAACAGTCAATGAACTGTACAAAACTCAATAAAGAACCAGTCAATAAACTGTACAAAACTCAATAAAGAACCAGTCAATAAACTGTACAAAACTAAATGAAGAAACAGTCAATAAACTGTACAAAAGTAAATAAAGAAACAGTCAATAAACTGTACAAACCTCAATAAAGAAACAGTCAATAAACTGTACAGAACTGAACAAAAAACCAGTCAATAAACTGTACAAAACTTAATAAAGAAACAGTCGATAAACTTTACAAAACTGAATAAAGAAACAGTCAATAAACTGTACAAAACTCAATAAAGAAACAGTCAATAAACTATACAAAACTGAATAAAGAAACAGTCAATAAACTGTACAAAACTTAATAAAGAACCAGTCAATAAACTGTACAAAACTCAATAAAGAACCAGTCAATAAACTGTACAAAACTCAATAAAGAAACAGTCAATAAACTGAACAAAACTAAAAAAAAACAGTCTGTAAACTGTACAAAACTCATAAAAGAAACAGTCAATAAATTGTACAAAACTAAATGATGAAACAGTCAATAAACTGTACAAAACTAAATAAAGAAACAGTCAATAAACAGTACAAAAGTAAATAAAATAAACAGTTAATAAACTGTACAATACTAAAAAAAGAAACAGTCAATAAACTGCAGAAAACTCGATAAAGAACCAGTCAATAAACAGTACAAAACTCAATAAAGAAACAGTCAATAAACTGTACAAAACTGAACAAAGAACCAGTCAATAAACTGTACAAAACTCAACAAAGAAACAGTCAATAAACTGTACAAAACTAAAAAAAGAAACAGTCAATAAACTGTACAAAACTAAATAAAGAAACAGTCAATAAACTATACAAAACTCAATAAAGAAACAGTCAATGAACTGTACAAAACTCAATAAAGAACCAGTCAATAAACTGTACAAAACTCAATAAAGAACCAGTCAATAAACTGTACAAAACTAAATGAAGAAACAGTCAATAAACTGTACAAAACTCAATAAAGAAACAGTCAATAAACTGTACAAACCTCAATAAAGAAACAGTCAATAAACTGTACAGAACTGAACAAAAAACCAGTCAATAAACTGTACAAAACTTAATAAAGAAACAGTCGATAAACTTTACAAAACTGAATAAAGAAACAGTCAATAAACTGTACAAAACTCAATAAAGAAACAGTCAATAAACTGTACAAAACTTAATAAAGAACCAGTCAATAAACTGTACAAAACTCAATAAAGAACCAGTCAACAAACTGTACAAAACTCAATAAAGAAACAGTCAATAAACTGAACAAAACTAAAAAAAAACAGTCTGTAAACTGTACAAAACTCATAAAAGAAACAGTCAATAAATTGTACAAAACTAAATGATGAAACAGTCAATAAACTGTACAAAACTCAATAAAAACCAGTCAATAAACTGTACAAAACTCATAAAAGAACCAGTCAATAAACTGTACAAATCTAAATAAAGAAACTGTCAATAAACTGTACAAAACTCCATAAAGAAACAGTCAATAAACTGTACAAAACTGAACAAAGAACCAGTCAATAAACTGTACAAAACTCAATAAAGAAACAGTCGATAAACTTTACAAAACTAAATAAAGAAACAGTCAATAAACTGTACAAAACTGAATATAGAACCAGTTAATAAACTGTACAATACTAAATAAAGAAACAGTCAATAAACTGCAGAAAACTCGATAAAGAACCAGTCAATAAACTGTACAAACCTCAGTAAAGAAACAGTCAATAAACTGTACAAAACTGAACAAAGAACCAGTCAATAAACTGTACAAAACTCAATAAAGAAACAGAAAATAAACTGTACAAGACTGAATAAAGAAACAGTCAATAAACAGTACAAAACTAAATGAAGAAACAGTCAATAAACTATACAAAACTCAATAAAGAACCAGTCAATAAACTGTACAAAACTCAATAAAGAACCAGTCAATAAACCGTACAAAACTCAATAAAGAAACAGTCAATAAACTGTACAAAATTAAATAAAGAAAAGGTCAATAAACTGTACAAAAGTAAATAAATAAACAGTCAATAAACTGTACAAACCTCAATAAAGAAACAGTCAATAAACTGTACAGAACTGAACAAAAAACCAGTCAATAAACTGTACAAAACTTAATAAAGAAACAGTCGATAAACTTTACAAAACTGAATAAAGAAACAGTCAATAAACTGTACAAAACTCAATAAAGAAACAGTCAATAAACTATACAAAACTGAATAAAGAAACAGTCAATAAACTGTACAAAACTTAATAAAGAACCAGTCAATAAACTGTACAAAACTCAATAAAGAAACAGTCAATAAACTGTACAAAACTCAATAAAGAAACAGTCAATAAACTGAACAAAACTAAAAAAAAACAGTCTGTAAACTGTACAAAACTCATAAAAGAAACAGTCAATAAATTGTACAAAACTAAATGATGAAACAGTCAATAAACTGTACAAAACTAAATAAAGAAACAGTCAATAAACAGTACAAAAGTAAATAAAATAAACAGTTAATAAACTGTACAATACTAAAAAAAGAAACAGTCAATAAACTGCAGAAAACTCGATAAAGAACCAGTCAATAAACAGTACAAAACTCAATAAAGAAACAGTCAATAAACTGTACAAAACTGAACAAAGAACCAGTCAATAAACTGTACAAAACTCAACAAAGAAACAGTCAATAAACTGTACAAAACTAAAAAAAGAAACAGTCAATAAAATGTACAAAACTAAATGAAGAAACAGTCAATAAACTATACAAAACTCAATAAAGAAACAGTCAATGAACTGTACAAAACTCAATAAAGAACCAGTCAATAAACTGTACAAAACTCAATAAAGAACCAGTCAATAAACTGTACAAAACTAAATGAAGAAACAGTCAATAAACTGTACAAAAGTAAATAAAGAAACAGTCAATAAACTGTACAAACCTCAATAAAGAAACAGTCAATAAACTGTACAGAACTGAACAAAAAACCAGTCAATAAACTGTACAAAACTTAATAAAGAAACAGTCGATAAACTTTACAAAACTGAATAAAGAAACAGTCAATAAACTGTACAAAACTCAATAAAGAAACAGTCAATAAACTATACAAAACTGAATAAAGAAACAGTCAATAAACTGTACAAAACTTAATAAAGAACCAGTCAATAAACTGTACAAAACTCAATAAAGAACCAGTCAACAAACTGTACAAAATTCAATAAAGAAACAGTCAATAAACTGAACAAAACTAAAAAAAAAACAGTCTGTAAACTGTACAAAACTCATAAAATTAACAGTCAATAAATTGTACAAAACTAAATGATGAAACAGTCAATAAACTGTACAAAACTCAATAAAAACCAGTCAATAAACTGTACAAAACTCATAAAAGAACCAGTCAATAAACTGTACAAATCTAAATAAAGAAACTGTCAATAAACTGTACAAAACTCCATAAAGAAACAGTCAATAAACTGTACAAAACTGAACAAAGAACCAGTCAATAAACTGTACAAAACTCAATAAAGAAACAGTCGATAAACTTTACAAAACTAAATAAAGAAACAGTCAATAAACTGTACAAAACTGAATATAGAACCAGTTAATAAACTGTACAATACTAAATAAAGAAACAGTCAATAAACTGCAGAAAACTCGATAAAGAACCAGTCAATAAACTGTACAAACCTCAGTAAAGAAACAGTCAATAAACTGTACAAAACTGAACAAAGAACCAGTCAATAAACTGTACAAAACTCAATAAAGAAACAGAAAATAAACTGTACAAGACTGAATAAAGAAACAGTCAATAAACTGTACAAAACTAAATGAAGAAACAGTCAATAAACTATACAAAACTCAATAAAGAACCAGTCAATAAACTGTACAAAACTCAATAAAGAACCAGTCAATAAACCGTACAAAACTCAATAAAGAAACAGTCAATAAACTGTACAAAATTAAATAAAGAAAAGGTCAATAAACTGTACAAAAGTAAATAAATAAACAGTCAATAAGCTGTACAAACTTCAATAAAGAAACAGTCAATAAACTGTATAAAACTAAACAAAGAACCAGTCAATAAACTGTACAAAACTCAATAAAGAAACAGTCGATAAACTTTACAAAACTGAATAAAGAAACAGTCAATAAACTGTACAAAACTAAATAAAGAAACAGTCAATAAACTATACAAAACTTAATAAAGATCCAGTCAATAAACTGTACAAAACTAAATGACGAAACAGTCAATAAACTGCACAAAACTGCATAAAGAAACAGCCAATAAACTGTACAAAACTAAATAAAGAACCAGTCAATAAACTGTACAAAACTCAATAAAGAACCAGTCAATAAACTGTACAAAACTGAATAAAGAAACAGTCAATAAACTGTACAAATCTAAATGAAGAAACAGTCAATAAACTATACAAAACTGAATAAAGAACCAGTCAATAAACTGCACAAAACTCAATAAAGAACCAGTCAATAAACTGTACAAAACTCAACAAAGAAACAGTCAATAAACTGTACAAAACTCAATAAAGAAACAGTCAATAAACTGTACAAAACTAAATAAAGAAACAGTCAATAAACTGAACAAAACTCAATAAAGAACCAGTCTGTAAACTGTACAAAACTCAATGAAGAAACAGTCAATAAACTGTACAAAAACTAAATGAAGAAACAGTCAATAAACTATGCAAAACTGAATAAAGAACCAGTCAATAAACTGTACAAAACTCAATAAAGAACCAGTCAATAAACTGTACAAAACTCAATAAAGAACCAGTCAATAAACTGTACAAAACTCAATAAAGAAACAGTCAATAAACTGAACAAAACTCAAAAAAAACCAGTCTGTAAACTGTACAAAACTCATAAAAGAAACAGTCAATAAATTGTACAAAACTAAATGATGAAACAGTCAATAAACTGTACAAAACTCAATAAAAACTAGTCAATAAACTGTACAAAACTCATAAAAGAACCAGTCAATAAACTGTACAAAACTCAATAAAGAACCAGTCAATAACTGTACAAAACTAAATAAAGAAACAGTCAATAAACTGTACAAAACTCCATAAAGAAACAGTCAATAAACTGTACAAAACTCAAAAAAGAACCAGTCAATAAACGGTACAAAACTCAATAAAGAAACAGTCAAGAAACTGTACAAAATTAAATAAAGAAAAGGTCAATAAACTGTACAAAAGTAAATAAATAAACAGTCAATAAACTGTACAAACTTCAATAAAGAAACAGTCAATAAACTGTACAAAACTCAATAAAGAAACAGTCGATAAACTTTACAAAACTGAATAAAGAAACAATCAATAAACTGTACAAAACTAAATAAAGAAACAGTCAATAAACTATACAAAATTTAATAAAGATCCAGTCAATAAACTGTACAAAACTAAATAAAGAAACAGTCAATAAACTGCACAAAACTGCATAAAGAAACAGTCAATAAACTGTACAAAACTAAATAAAGAACCAGTCAATAAACTGTACAAAACTCTATAAAGAACCAGTCAATAAACTGTACAAAACTGAATAAAGAAACAGTCAATAAACTGTACAAAACTAAATGAAGAAACAGTCAATAAACTATACAAAACTGAATAAAGAACCAGTCAATAAACTGCACAAAACTCAATAAAGAACCAGTCAATAAACTGTACAAAACTCAACAAAGAAACAGTCAATAAACTGTACAAAACTCAATAAAGAAACAGTCAATAAACTGTACAAAACTAAATAAAGAAACAGTCAATAAACTGAACAAAACTTAATAAAAAACCAGTCTGTAAACTGTACAAAACTCAATAAAGAAACAGTCAATAAACTGTACAAAAACTAAATGAAGAAACAGTCAATAAACTATACAAAACTGAATAAAGAACCAGTCAATAAACTGTACAAAACTCAATAAAGAACCAGTCAATAAACTGTACAAAACTCAATAAAGAACCAGTCAATAAACTGTACAAAACTCAATAAAGAAACAGTCAATAAACTGAACAAAACTCAAAAAAACCAGTCTGTAAACTGTACAAAACTCATAAAAGAAACAGTCAATAAATTGTACAAAACTAAATGATGAAACAGTCAATAAACTGTACAAAACTCAATAAAAACTAGTCAATAAACTGTACAAAACTCATAAAAGAACCAGTAAATAAACTGTACAAAACTCAATAAAGAACCAGTCAATAACTGTACAAAACTAAATAAAGAAACAGTCAATAAACTGTACAAAACTCCATAAAGAAACAGTCAATAAACTGTACAAAACTGAACAAAGAACCAGTCAATAAACTGTACAAAACTCAATAAAGAAACAGTCGATAAACTTTACAAAACTAAATAAAGAAACAGTCAATAAACTGTACAAAACTGAATATAGAACCAGTTAACAAACTGTACAATACTAAATAAAGAAACAGTCAATAAACTGCAGAAAACTCGATAAAGAACCAGTCAATAAACTGAACAATACTAAAAAAAGAAACAGTTAATAAACTGCAGAAAACTCGATAAAGAACCAGCCAATAAACTGTACAAAACTCAATAAAGAAACAGTCAATAAACTCTACAAAACTGAACAAAGAACCAGTCAATAAACTGTACAAAACTCAACAAAGAAACAGTCAATAAACTGTACAAAACTGAATAAAGAAACAGTCAATAACCTGTACAACACTAAATGAAGAAACAGTCAATAAAATATACAAAACTCAATAAAGAAACAGTCAATAAACTGTACAAAACTCAATAAAGAACCAGTCAATAAACTGTACAAAACTAAATAAAGAAACAGTCAATAAACTGTACAAAACTAAATAAAGAAACAGTCAATAAACTGTACAAAAGTAAATAAAATAAACAATTAATAAACTGTACAATACTAAAAAAAGAAACAGTCAATAAACTGCAGAAAACTCGATAAAGAACCAGTCAATAAACGGTACAAAACTCAATAAAAAAACAGTCAATAAACTGTACAAAACTGAACAAAGAACCAGTCAATAAACTGTACAAAACTGAACAAAGAACCAGTCAATAAACTGTACAAAACTCAATAAAGAAACAGTCAATAAACTTTACAAAACTAAATAAAGAAACAATCAATAAACTGTACAAAACTGAATATAGAACCAGTTAATAAACTGTACAATACTAAAAAAAGAAACAGTCAATAAACTGCAGAAAACTCGATAAAGAACCAGTCAATAAACTGTACAAACCTCAGTAAAGAAACAGTCAATAAACTGTACAAAACTGAACAAAGAACCAGTCAATAAACTGTACAAAACTCAATAAAGAAACAGAAAATAAACTGTACAAGACTGAATAAAGAAACAGTCAATAAACTGTACAAAACTAAATGAAGAAACAGTCAATAAACTATACAAAACTAAATAAAGAACCAGTCAATAAACTGTACAAAACTCAATAAAGAACCAGTCAATAAACCGTACAAAACTCAATAAAGAAACAGTCAATAAACTGTACAAAATTAAATAAAGAAAAGGTCAATAAACTGTACAAAAGTAAATAAATAAACAGTCAATAAGCTGTACAAACTTCAATAAAGAAACAGTCAATAAACTGTACAAAACTAAACAAAGAACCAGTCAATAAACTGTACAAAACTCAATAAAGAAACAGTCGATAAACTTTACAAAACTGAATAAAGAAACAGTCAATAAACTGTACAAAACTAAATAAAGAAACAGTCAATAAACTATACAAAACTTAATAAAGATCCAGTCAATAAACTGTACAAAACTAAATGAAGAAACAGTCAATAAACTGCACAAAACTGCATAAAGAAACAGCCAATAAACTGTACAAAACTAAAAAAAGAACCAGTCAATAAACTGTACAAAACTCAATAAAGAACCAGTCAATAAACTGTACAAAACTGAATAAAGAAACAGTCAATAAACTGTACAAATCTAAATGAAGAAACAGTCAATAAACTATACAAAACTGAATAAAGAACCAGTCAATAAACTGCACAAAACTCAATAAAGAACCAGTCAATAAACTGTACAAAACTCAACAAAGAAACAGTCAATAAACTGTACAAAACTCAATAAAGAAACAGTCAATAAACTGTACAAAACTAAATAAAGAAACAGTCAATAAACTGAACAAAACTCAATAAAGAACCAGTCTGTAAACTGTACAAAACTCAATGAAGAAACAGTCAATAAACTGTACAAAAACTAAATGAAGAAACAGTCAATAAACTATGCAAAACTGAATAAAGAACCAGTCAATAAACTGTACAAAACTCAATAAAGAACCAGTCAATAAACTGTACAAAACTCAATAAAGAACCAGTCAATAAACTGTACAAAACTCAATAAAGAAACAGTCAATAAACTGAACAAAACTCAAAAAAAACCAGTCTGTAAACTGTACAAAACTCATAAAAGAAACAGTCAATAAATTGTACAAAACTAAATGATGAAACAGTCAATAAACTGTACAAAACTCAATAAAAACTAGTCAATAAACTGTACAAAACTCATAAAAGAACCAGTCAATAAACTGTACAAAACTCAATAAAGAACCAGTCAATAACTGTACAAAACTAAATAAAGAAACAGTCAATAAACTGTACAAAACTCCATAAAGAAACAGTCAATAAACTGTACAAAACTCAAAAAAGAACCAGTCAATAAACGGTACAAAACTCAATAAAGAAACAGTCAAGAAACTGTACAAAATTAAATAAAGAAAAGGTCAATAAACTGTACAAAAGTAAATAAATAAACAGTCAATAAACTGTACAAACTTCAATAAAGAAACAGTCAATAAACTGTACAAAACTCAATAAAGAAACAGTCGATAAACTTTACAAAACTGAATAAAGAAACAATCAATAAACTGTACAAAACTAAATAAAGAAACAGTCAATAAACTATACAAAACTTAATAAAGATCCAGTCAATAAACTGTACAAAACTAAATAAAGAAACAGTCAATAAACTGCACAAAACTGCATAAAGAAACAGTCAATAAATTGTACAAAACTAAATAAAGAACCAGTCAATAAACTGTACAAAACTCTATAAAGAACCAGTCAATAAACTGTACAAAACTGAATAAAGAAACAGTCAATAAACTGTACAAAACTAAATGAAGAAACAGTCAATAAACTATACAAAACTGAATAAAGAACCAGTCAATAAACTGCACAAAACTCAATAAAGAACCAGTCAATAAACTGTACAAAACTCAACAAAGAAACAGTCAATAAACAGTACAAAACTCAATAAAGAAACAGTCAATAAACTGTACAAAACTAAATAAAGAAACAGTCAATAAACTGAACAAAACTTAATAAAAAACCAGTCTGTAAACTGTACAAAACTCAATAAAGAAACAGTCAATAAACTGTACAAAAACTAAATGAAGAAACAGTCAATAAACTATACAAAACTGAATAAAGAACCAGTCAATAAACTGTACAAAACTCAATAAAGAACCAGTCAATAAACTGTACAAAACTCAATAAAGAACCAGTCAATAAACTGTACAAAACTCAATAAAGAAACAGTCAATAAACTGAACAAAACTCAAAAAAACCAGTCTGTAAACTGTACAAAACTCATAAAAGAAACAGTCAATAAATTGTACAAAACTAAATGATGAAACAGTCAATAAACTGTACAAAACTCAATAAAAACTAGTCAATAAACTGTACAAAACTCATAAAAGAACCAGTAAATAAACTGTACAAAACTCAATAAAGAACCAGTCAATAACTGTACAAAACTAAATAAAGAAACAGTCAATAAACTGTACAAAACTCCATAAAGAAACAGTCAATAAACTGTACAAAACTGAACAAAGAACCAGTCAATAAACTGTACAAAACTCAATAAAGAAACAGTCGATAAACTTTACAAAACTAAATAAAGAAACAGTCAATAAACTGTACAAAACTGAATATAGAACCAGTTAACAAACTGTACAATACTAAATAAAGAAACAGTCAATAAACTGCAGAAAACTCGATAAAGAACCAGTCAATAAACTGAACAATACTAAAAAAAGAAACAGTTAATAAACTGCAGAAAACTCGATAAAGAACCAGCCAATAAACTGTACAAAACTCAATAAAGAAACAGTCAATAAACTCTACAAAACTGAACAAAGAACCAGTCAATAAACTGTACAAAACTCAACAAAGAAACAGTCAATAAACTGTACAAAACTGAATAAAGAAACAGTCAATAACCTGTACAACACTAAATGAAGAAACAGTCAATAAAATATACAAAACTCAATAAAGAAACAGTCAATAAACTGTACAAAACTCAATAAAGAACCAGTCAATAAACTGTACAAAACTAAATAAAGAAACAGTCAATAAACTGTACAAAACTAAATAAAGAAACAGTCAATAAACTGTACAAAAGTAAATAAAATAAACAATTAATAAACTGTACAATACTAAAAAAAGAAACAGTCAATAAACTGCAGAAAACTCGATAAAGAACCAGTCAATAAACGGTACAAAACTCAATAAAAAAACAGTCAATAAACTGTACAAAACTGAACAAAGAACCAGTCAATAAACTGTACAAAACTGAACAAAGAACCAGTCAATAAACTGTACAAAACTCAATAAAGAAACAGTCGATAAACTTTACAAAACTAAATAAAGAAACAGTCAATAAACTGTACAAAACTGAATATAGAACCAGTTAATAAACTGTACAATACTAAAAAAAGAAACAGTCAATAAACTGCAGAAAACTCGATAAAGAACCAGTCAATAAACTGTACAAACCTCAGTAAAGAAACAGTCAATAAACTGTACAAAACTGAACAAAGAACCAGTCAATAAACTGTACAAAACTCAATAAAGAAACAGAAAATAAACTGTACAAGACTGAATAAAGAAACAGTCAATAAACTGTACAAAACTAAATGAAGAAACAGTCAATAAACTATACAAAACTCAATAAAGAACCAGTCAATAAACTGTACAAAACTCAATAAAGAACCAGTCAATAAACCGTACAAAACTCAATAAAGAAACAGTCAATAAACTGTACAAAATTAAATAAAGAAAAGGTCAATAAACTGTACAAAAGTAAATAAATAAACAGTCAATAAGCTGTACAAAGTTCAATAAAGAAACAGTCAATAAACTGTACAAAACTAAACAAAGAACCAGTCAATAAACTGTACAAAACTCAATAAAGAAACAGTCGATAAACTTTACAAAACTGAATAAAGAAACAGTCAATAAACTGTACAAAACTAAATAAAGAAACAGTCAATAAACTATACAAAACTTAATAAAGATCCAGTCAATAAACTGTACAAAACTAAATGAAGAAACAGTCAATAAACTGCACAAAACTGCATAAAGAAACAGCCAATAAACTGTACAAAACTAAAAAAAGAACCAGTCAATAAACTGTACAAAACTCAATAAAGAACCAGTCAATAAACTGTACAAAACTGAATAAAGAAACAGTCAATAAACTGTACAAAACTAAATGAAGAAACAGTCAATAAACTATACAAAACTGAATAAAGTTCCAGTCAATAAACTGCACAAAACTCAATAAAGAACCAGTCAATAAACTGTACAAAACTCAACAAAGAAACAGTCAATAAACTGTACAAAACTCAATAAAGAAACAGTCAATAAACTGTACAAAACTAAATAAAGAAACAGTCAATAAACTGAACAAAACTCAATAAAGAACCAGTCTGTAAACTGTACAAAACTCAATGAAGAAACAGTCAATAAACTGTACAAAAACTAAATGAAGAAACAGTCAATAAACTATGCAAAACTGAATAAAGAACCAGTCAATAAACTGTACAAAACTCAATAAAGAACCAGTCAATAAACTGTACAAAACTCAATAAAGAACCAGTCAATAAACTGAACAAAACTCAAAAAAAACCAGTCTGTAAACTGTACAAAACTCATAAAAGAAACAGTCAATAAATTGTACAAAACTAAATGATGAAACAGTCAATAAACTGTACAAAACTCAATAAAAACTAGTCAATAAACTGTACAAAACTCATAAAAGAACCAGTCAATAAACTGTACAAAACTCAATAAAGAACCAGTCAATAACTGTACAAAACTAAATAAAGAAACAGTCAATAAACTGAACAAAACTCAATAAAGAACCAGTCTGTAAACTGTACAAAACTCAATGAAGAAACAGTCAATAAACTGTACAAAAACTAAATGAAGAAACAGTCAATAAACTATGCAAAACTGAATAAAGAACCAGTCAATAAACTGTACAAAACTCAATAAAGAACCAGTCAATAAACTGTACAAAACTCAATAAAGAACCAGTCAATAAACTGAACAAAACTAAAAAAAAACCAGTCTGTAAACTGTACAAAACTCATAAAAGAAACAGTCAATAAATTGTACAAAACTAAATGATGAAACAGTCAATAAACTGTACAAAACTCAATAAAAACTAGTCAATAAACTGTACAAAACTCATAAAAGAACCAGTCAATAAACTGTACAAAACTCAATAAAGAACCAGTCAATAACTGTACAAAACTAAATAAAGAAACAGTCAATAAACTGTACAAAACTCCATAAAGAAACAGTCAATAAACTGTACAAAACTCAAAAAAGAACCAGTCAATAAACGGTACAAAACTCAATAAAGAAACAGTCAAGAAACTGTACAAAATTAAATAAAGAAAAGGTCAATAAACTGTACAAAAGTAAATAAATAAACAGTCAATAAACTGTACAAACTTCAATAAAGAAACAGTCAATAAACTGTACAAAACTAAACAAAGAACCAGTCAATAAACTGTACAAAACTCAATAAAGAACCAGTCAATAAACTGAACAAAACTCAAAAAAAACCAGTCTGTAAACTGTACAAAACTCATAAAAGAAACAGTCAATAAATTGTACAAAACTAAATGATGAAACAGTCAATAAACTGTACAAAACTCAATAAAAACTAGTCAATAAACTGTACAAAACTCATAAAAGAACCAGTCAATAAACTGTACAAAACTCAATAAAGAACCAGTCAATAAACTGTACAAAACTCAATAAAGAACCAGTCAATAACTGTACAAAACTAAATAAAGAAACAGTCAATAAACTGTACAAAATTCCATAAAGAAACAGTCAATAAACTGTACAAAACTGAACAAAGAACCAGTCAATAAACTGTACAAAACTCAATAAAGAAACAGTCCATAAACTTTACAAAACTAAATAAAGAAACAGTCAATAAACTGTACAAAACTGAATATAGAACCAGTTAACAAACTGTACAATACTCAATAAAGAAACTGTCAATAAACTGCAGAAAACTCGATAAAGAACCAGTCAATAAACTGAACAATACTAAAAAAAGAAACAGTTAATATACTGCAGAAAACTCGATAAAGAACCAGCCAATAAACTGTACAAAACTCAATAAAGAAACAGTCAATAAACTCTACAAAACTGAACAAAGAACCAGTCAATAAACTGTACAAAACTCAACAAAGAAACAGTCAATAAACTGTACAAAACTGAATAAAGAAACAGTCAATAACCTGTACAACACTAAATGAAGAAACAGTCAATAAAATATACAAAACTCAATAAAGAAACAGTCAATAAACTGTACAAAACTCAATAAAGAACCAGTCAATAAACTGTACAAAACTAAATAAAGAAACAGTCAATAAACTGTACAAAACTAAATAAAGAAACAGTCAATAAACTGTACAAAAGTAAATAAAATAAACAATTAATAAACTGTACAATACTAAAAAAAAGAAACAGTCAATAAACTGCAGAAAACTCGATAAAGAACCAGTCAATAAACTGTACAAAACTGAACAAAGAACCAGTCAATAAACTGTACAGAACTCAACAAAGAAACAGTCAATAAACTGTACAAAACTAAATAAAGAAACAGTCAATAAACTGTACAAAACTCAACAAAGAACCAGTCAATAAACTGTACAGAACAAAATAAAGAAACAATCAATAAACTGCACAAAAGTAAATAAAGAAACAGTCAATAAACTGTACAAAACTGAATAAAGAACCAGTCAATAAACTGCACAAAACTCAATAAAGAACCAGTCAATAAACTGTACAAAACTCAACAAAGAAACAGTCAATAAACTGTACAAAACTCAATAAAGAAACAGTCAATAAACTGTACAAAACTAAATAAAGAAACAGTCAATAAACTGAACAAAACTCAATAAAGAACCAGTCTGTAAACTGTACAAAACTCAATAAAGAAACAGTCAATAAACTGTACAAAAACTAAATGAAGAAACAGTCAATAAACTATACAAGACTGAATAAAGAACCAGTCAATAAACTGTACAAAACTCAATAAAGAACCAGTCAATAATCTGTACAAAACTCAATAAAGAACCAGTCAATAAACTGTACAAAACTCAATAAAGAAACAGTCAATAAACTGAACAAAACTCAAAAAAAAACAGTCTGTAAACTGTACAAAACTCATAAAAGAAACAGTCAATAAATTGTACAAAACTAAATGATGAAACAGTCAATAAACTGTACAAAACTCAATAAAAACTAGTCAATAAACTGTACAAAACTCATAAAAGAACCAGTCAATAAACTGTACAAAACTCAATAAAGAACCAGTCAATAACTGTACAAAACTAAATAAAGAAACAGTCAATAAACTGAACAAAACTCAATAAAGAACCAGTCTGTAAACTGTACAAAACTCAATGAAGAAACAGTCAATAAACTGTACAAAAACTAAATGAAGAAACAGTCAATAAACTATGCAAAACTGAATAAAGAACCAGTCAATAAACTGTACAAAACTCAATAAAGAACCAGTCAATAAACTGTACAAAACTCAATAAAGAACCAGTCAATAAACTGAACAAAACTCAAAAAAAACCAGTCTGTAAACTGTACAAAACTCATAAAAGAAACAGTCAATAAATTGTACAAAACTAAATGATGAAACAGTCAATAAAAAGTACAAAACTCAATAAAAACTAGTCAATAAACTGTACAAAACTCATAAAAGAACCAGTCAATAAACTGTACAAAACTCAATAAAGAACCAGTCAATAACTGTACAAAACTAAATAAAGAAACAGTCAATAAACTGTACAAAACTCCATAAAGAAACAGTCAATAAACTGTACAAAACTCAAAAAAGAACCAGTCAATAAACGGTACAAAACTCAATAAAGAAACAGTCAAGAAACTGTACAAAATTAAATAAAGAAAAGGTCAATAAACTGTACAAAAGTAAATAAATAAACAGTCAATAAACTGTACAAACTTCAATAAAGAAACAGTCAATAAACTGTACAAAATTCCATAAAGAAACAGTCAATAAACTGTACAAAACTGAACAAAGAACCAGTCAATAAACTGTACAAAACTCAATAAAGAAACAGTCCATAAACTTTACAAAACTAAATAAAGAAACAGTCAATAAACTGTACAAAACTGAATATAGAACCAGTTAACAAACTGTACAATACTCAATAAAGAAACTGTCAATAAACTGCAGAAAACTCGATAAAGAACCAGTCAATAAACTGAACAATACTAAAAAAAGAAACAGTTAATAAACTGCAGAAAACTCGATAAAGAACCAGCCAATAAACTGTACAAAACTCAATAAAGAAACAGTCAATAAACTCTACAAAACTGAACAAAGAACCAGTCAATAAACTGTACAAAACTCAACAAAGAAACAGTCAATAAACTGTACAAAACTGAATAAAGAAACAGTCAATAACCTGTACAACACTAAATGAAGAAACAGTCAATAAAATATACAAAACTCAATAAAGAAACAGTCAATAAACTGTACAAAACTCAATAAAGAACCAGTCAATAAACTGTACAAAACTAAATAAAGAAACAGTCAATAAACTGTACAAAACTAAATAAAGAAACAGTCAATAAACTGTACAAAAGTAAATAAAATAAACAATTAATAAACTGTACAATACTAAAAAAAGAAACAGTCAATAAACTGCAGAAAACTCGATAAAGAACCAGTCAATAAACTGTACAAAACTGAACAAAGAACCAGTCAATAAACTGTACAGAACTCAACAAAGAAACAGTCAATAAACTGTACAAAACTAAATAAAGAAAAAGTCAATAAACTGTACAAAACTCAACAAAGAACCAGTCAATAAACTGTACAGAACAAAATAAAGAAACAATCAATAAACTGCACAAAAGTAAATAAAGAAACAGTCAATAAACTGTACAAAACTGAATAAAGAACCAGTCAATAAACTGCACAAAACTCAATAAAGAACCAGTCAATAAACTGTACAAAACTCAACAAAGAAACAGTCAATAAACTGTACAAAACTCAATAAAGAAACAGTCAATAAACTGTACAAAACTAAATAAAGAAACAGTCAATAAACTGAACAAAACTCAATAAAGAACCAGTCTGTAAACTGTACAAAACTCAATAAAGAAACAGTCAATAAACTGTACAAAAACTAAATGAAGAAACAGTCAATAAACTATACAAAACTGAATAAAGAACCAGTCAATAAACTGTACAAAACTCAATAAAGAACCAGTCAATAAACTGTACAAAACTCAATAAAGAACCAGTCAATAAACTGTACAAAACTCAATAAAGAAACAGTCAATAAACTGAACAAAACTCAAAAAAAACAGTCTGTAAACTGTACAAAACTCATAAAAGAAACAGTCAATAAATTGTACAAAACTAAATGATGAAACAGTCAATAAACTGTACAAAACTCAATAAAAACTAGTCAATAAACTGTACAAAACTCATAAAAGAACCAGTCAATAAACTGTACAAAACTCAATAAAGAACCAGTCAATAACTGTACAAAACTAAATAAAGAAACAGTCAATAAACTGTACAAAACTCCATAAAGAAACAGTCAATAAACTGTACAAAACTGAACAAAGAACCAGTCAATAAACTGTACAAAACTCAAGAAAGAAACAGTCGATAAACTTTACAAAACTAAATAAAGAAACAGTCAATAAACTGTACAAAACTGAATATAGAACCAGTTAACAAACTGTACAATACTAAATAAAGAAACAGTCAATAAACTGCAGAAAACTCGATAAAGAACCAGCCAATAAACTGTACAAAACTCAATAAAGAAACAGTCAATAAACTCTACAAAACTGAACAAAGAACCAGTCAATAAACTGTACAAAACTCAACAAAGAAACAGTCAATAAACTGTACAAAACTGAATAAAGAAACAGTCAATAACCTGTACAACACTAAATGAAGAAACAGTCAATAAAATATACAAAACTCAATAAAGAAACAGTCAATAAACTGTACAAAACTCAATAAAGAACCAGTCAATAAACTGTACAAAACTAAATAAAGAAACAGTCAATAAACTGTACAAAACTAAATAAAGAAACAGTCAATAAACTGTACAAAAGTAAATAAAATAAACAGTTAATAAACTGTACAATACTAAAAAAAGAAACAGTCAATAAACTGCAGAAAACGCGATAAAGAACCAGTCAATAAACGGTACAAAACTCAATAAAAAAACAGTCAATAAACTGTACAAAACTGAACAAAGAACCAGTCAATAAACTGTACAAAACTCAACAAAGAAACAGTCAATAAACTGTACAAAACTAAATAAAGAAAAAGTCAATAAACTGTACAAAACTCAATAAAGAACCAGTCAATAAACTGTACAGAACTAAATAAAGAAACAATCAATAAACTGTACAAAAGTAAATAAAAAAACAGTCAATAAACTGTACAAAACTGAACAAAGAACCAGTCAATAAACTGTACAAAACTCAACAAAGAAACAGTCAATAAACTGTACAAAACTAAATAAAGAAAAAGTCAATAAACTGTACAAAACTCAACAAAGAACCAGTCAATAAACTGTACAGAACTAAATAAAGAAACAATCAATAAACTGCACAAAAGTAAATAAAGAAACAGTCAATAAACTGTACAAAACTGAATAAAGAACCAGTCAATAAACTGCACAAAACTCAATAAAGAACCAGTCAATAAACTGTACAAAACTCAACAAAGAAACAGTCAATACACTGAACAAAACTCAAAAGAGAACCAGTCTGTAAACTGTACAAAACTGGAAAAAAGAAGCAGTCAGTAAACTGTACAAAACTAAATGAAGAAAGAGTCAATAAACTGTACAAAACTAAATAAAAAACCAGTCAATAAACTGTACAAAACTCATAAAAGAACCAGTCAATAAACTGTACAAAACTCAATAAAGAACCAGTCAATAAACTGTACAAATCTAAATAAAGAAACAGTCAATAAACTGTACAAAACTAAATACAGAAACAGTCATTAAACTGTACAAAACTAAATAAAAAACCAGTCAATAAACTGTACAAAACTCATAAAAGAACCAGTCAATAAACTGTACAAAACTCAATAAAGAAACAGTCAATAAACTGTACAAAACTAAATACAGAAACAGTCATTAAACTGTACAAAACTGAACAAAGAACCAGTCAATAAACTGTACAAAACTCAATAAAGAAACAGTCGATAAACTTTACAAAACTAAATAAAGAAACAGTCAATAAACTGTACAAAACTGAATATAGAACCAGTTAATAAACTGTACAATACTAAATAAAGAAACAGTCAATAAACTGCAGAAAACTCGATAAAGAACCAGTCAATAAACTGTACAAACCTCAGTAAAGAAACAGTCAATAAACTGTACAAAACTGAACAAAGAACCAGTCAATAAACTGTACAAAACTCAATAAAGAAACAGAAAATAAACTGTACAAGACTGAATAAAGAAACAGTCAATAAACTGTACAAAACTCAATAAAGAACCAGTCAATAAACTGTACAAAACTCAATAAAGAAACAGTCAATAAACTGTACAAAACTAAATAAAGAAACAGTCAATAAACTGTACAAAAGTAAATAAAGAAACAGTCAATAAATTGTACAAAACTCAAAAAAGAAACAGACAATAAACTGTACAAAACTGAACAAAGAACCAGTCAATAAACTGTACAAAACTCAATAAAGAAACAGTCGATACACTTTACAAAACTGAATAAAGAAACAGTCAATAAACTGTACAAAACTAAATAAAGAAACAGTCAATAAACTATACAAGACTGAATAAAGACACAGTCAATAAATTGTACAAAACTCAATAAAGAAACAGACAATAAACTGTACAAAACTCAATAAAGAACCAGTCAATAAACTGTACAAAACTCAATAAAGAAACAGTCAATAAACTGAACAAAACTCAAAAAAGAACCAGTCTGTAAACTGTACAAAACTGAAAAAAGAAACAGTCAATAAACTGTACAAAACTAAATGAAGAAACTGTCAATAAACTGTACAAAACTAAATAAATAGCCAGTCAATAAACTGTACAAAACTCAAAAAAGAACCAGTCAATAAACTGTACAAAACTCAATACAGAACCAGTCAATAAACTGTACAAATCTTGATAAAGAAACAGTCAATAAACTGTACAAAACTAAATAAAGTAACAGTCAATAAACTGTACAAAACTAAATGAAGAAACAGTCAATAAACTATACAAAACTCAATAAAGAACCAGTTAATAAACTGTACAAAACTCAATAAAGAACCAGACAATAAACCGTACAAAACTCAATAAAGAAACAGTCAATAAACTGTACAAAATTAAATAAAGAAAAAGTCAATAAACTGTACAAAAGTAAATAAAGAAACAGTCAATAAACTGTACAAACTTCAATAAAGAAACAGTCAATAAACTGTACAAAACTGAACAAAGAACCAGTCAATAAACTGTACAAAACTCAATAAAGAAACAGTCGATAAACTTTACAAAACTGAATAAAGAAACAGTCAATAAACTGTACAAAACTAAATAAAGAAACAGGCAATAAACTATACAAAACTTAATAAAGATCCAGTCAATAAACTGCACAAAACTAAATAAAGAAACAGTCAATAAACTGCACAAAACTACATAAAGAAACAGTCAATAAACTGTACAAAACTAAATAACGAACCAGTCAATAAACTGTACAAAACTCAATAAAGAACCAGTCAATAAACTGTACAAAACTGAATAAAGAAACAGTCAATAAACTGTACAAAACTAAATGAAGAAACAGTCAATAAACTATACAAAACTGAATAAAGAACCAGTCAATAAACTGCACAAAACACAATAAAGAACCAGTCAATAAATCGTACAAAACTCAACAAAGAAACAGTCAATAAACTGTACAAAACTTAATAAAGAAACAGTCAAAAAACTGTACAAAACTAAATAAAGAAACAGTCAATAAACTGAACAAAACTCAATAAAGAACCAGTCTGTAAACTGTACAAAACTCAATAAAGAAACAGTCAATAAACTGTACAAAACTCAATAAAGAGCAAATCAAAAACTGTACAAAACTCAATAAAGAAACAGTCGATAAACTGTACAAAACTTAATAAAGAAACAGTCAATAAACTGTACAAAAATGAATAAAGAAACAGTCAATAAACTGTACAAAAACTAAATGAAGAAACAGTCAATAAACTATACAAAACTGAATAAAGAACCAGTCAATAAACTGTACAAAACTCAATAAAGAACCGGTCAATAAACTGTACAAAACTCAATAAAGAACCAGTCAATAAACTGTACAAAACTCAATAAAGAAACAGTCAATAAACTGAACATAACTCAAAAAAAGAACCAGTCTGTAAACTGTACAAAACTCATAAAAGAAACAGTCAATAAACTGTACAAAACTAAATGAAGAAACAGTCAATAAACTGTACAAAACTCAATAAAAAAACCAGTCAATAAACTGTACAAAACTCATAAAAGAACCAGTTAATAAACTGTACAAAACTCAATAAAGAACCAGTCAATAAACTGTACAAATCTAAATAAAGAAACAGTCAATAAACTGTACAAAACTAAATAAAGAAACAGTCAATAACTGTACAAAACTCAATAAAAAAACAGTCAATAAACTGTACAAAACTGAACAAAGAACCAGTCAATAAACTGTACAAAACTCAACAAAGGAACATTCAATAAACTGTACAAAACTGAATAAAGAAACAGTCAATAACCTGTACAAAACTAAATGAAGAAACAGTCAATAAACTATACAAAACTCAATAAAGAAACAGTTAATAAACTATACAAAACTCAATAAAGAACCAGTCAATAAACTGTACAAAACTAAATAAAGAAACAGTCAATAAACTGTACAAAACTAAATAAAGAAACAGTCAATAAACTGTACAAAAGTAAATAAAGAAACAGTTAATAAACTGTACAATACTAAAAAAAGAAACAGTCAATAAACTGCAGAAAACTAGATAAAGAACCAGTCAATAAACGGTGCAAAACTCTATAAAGAAACAGTCAATAAACTGTACAAAACTGAACAAAGAACCAGTCAATAAACTGTACAAAACTCAACAAAGAAACAGTCAATAAACTGTACAAAACTGAATAAAGAAACAGTCAATAAACTGTACAAAACTTAATGAAGAAACAGTCAATAAACAATACAAAACTCAATAAAGCAACAGTCAATAAACTCTACAAAACTCAATAAAGAACCAGTCAATAAACTGTACAAAAACTCAATAAAGAAACATTCAATAAACTGTACAAAACTAAATAAAGAAACAGTCAATAAACTGTAGAAAAGTAAATAAAGAAACAGGCAATAAATTGTACAAAACTCAATAAAGAAACAGTCAATAAACTGTACAACACTGAACAAAGAACCAGTCAATAAACTGTACAAAACTCAATAAAGAAACAGTCGATACACTTTACAAAACTCAATAAAGAAACAGTCAATAAACTGTACGAAACTAAATAAAGAAACAGTCAATAAACTATACAAGACTGAATAAAGAACCAGTCAATAAACTGTACAAAACTCAATAAAGAACCAGTCAATAAACTGTACAAAACTCAATAAAGAACCAGTCAATAAACTGAACAAAACTCAAAAAAGAACCAGTCTGTAAACTGTACAAAACTGAAAAAAGAAACAGTCAATAAACTGTACAAAACTAAATAAAGAAACAGTCAATAAACTGTACAAAACTAAAAAAAAAACAGTCAATAAACTGTACAAAACTCATAAAAGAACCAGTCAATAAACTGTACAAAACTCAATAAAGGACCAGTCAATAAACTGTAAAAATCTAAATAAAGAAACAGTCAATAAACTGTACAAAACTAAATAAAGTAACAGTCAATAAACTGTACAAAAAATAACAAAGAACCAGTCAATAAACTGTACAAAACTTAATAAAGAAACAGTCGATAAACTTTACAAAACTAAATAAAGAAACAGTCAATAAACTGTACAAAACTGAACATTGAACCAGTTAATAAATTGTACAATACTAAATAAAGAAGCCGTCAATAAACTGCAGAAAACTCGATAAAGAACCAGTCATTAAACTGTACAAAACTCGGTAAAGAAACAGTCAATAAACTGTACAAAACTGAACAAAGAACCAGTCAATAAACTGTACAAAACTCAACAAAGAAACAGAAAATAAACTGTACAAATCTGAATAAAGAAACAGTCAATAAACTGTACAAAACTAAATGAAGAAACAGTCAATAAACTATACAAAACTCAATAAAGAACCAGTCAATAAACTGTACAAAACTCAATAAAGAACCAGTCAATAAACCGGACAAAACTCAATAAAGAAACAGTCAACAAACTGTACAAAATTAAAAAAAGAAACAGTCAATAAACTGTACAAAAGTAAATAAAGAAACAGTCAATAAACTGTACAAACCTCAATAAAGAAACAGTCAATAAACTGTAAAAAACTCAATAAAGAAACAGTCGATAAACTTACAAAACTGAATAAAGATACAGTCAATAAACTGTATAAAACTAAATAAAGAAACAGTCAATAAACTATACAAAACTTAATAAAGATCCAGTCAATAAACTGTACACAACTAAATAAAGAAACAGTCAATAAACTGCACAAAACTAAATAAAGAACCAGTCAATAAACTGTACAAAACTCAATAAAGAACCAGTCAATAAACTGTACAAAACTGAATAAAGAAACAGTCAATAAACTATACAAAACTAAATGAAGAAACAGTCAATAAACTATACAAAACTGAATAAAGAACCAGTCAAGAAACTGCCCAAAACTCAATAAAGAACCAGTCAATAAACTGTACAAAACTTAACAAAGAAACAGTCAATAAACTGTACAAAACTCAATAAAGAAACAGTCAATAAACTGTTCAAAACTTAATAAAGAAACAGTCTATAAACTGAACAAAACTCAATAAAGAACCAGTCTGTAAACTGTACAAAACTCAATAAACAAACAGTCAATAAACTGTACAAAACTCAATAAAGAACCAATCAATAAACTGTACAAAACTAAATGAAGAAACAGTCAATAAACTATACAAAACTCAATAAAGAAACAGTCAATAAACTGTACAAAACTCAATAAAGAACCAGTCAATAAACTGTACAAAACTAAATAAAGAAACAGTCAATAAAGTGTACAAAACTAAATAAAGAAACAGTCAATAAACTGTACAAATGTAAATAAAAAAACAGTTAATAAACTGTACAATACTAAAAAAAGAAACAGTCAATAAACTGCAGAAAACTCGATAAAGAACCAGTCAATAAACGGTACAAAACTCAATAAAGAAACAGTCAATAAACTGTACAAAACTGAATAAGAACCAGTCAATAAACTGTACAAACCTCAACAAAGAAACAGTCTATAAACTGTACAAAACTCAATAAAAAACCAGTCAATAAACTGTACAAATCTCAATAAAGAAACAGTCAATAAACTGTACAAAACTAAATAAAGAAACAGTCAATAAACTGTACAAAAGTAAATAAAGAAACAGTCAATAAACTGTACAAACCTCAATAAAGAAACAGCCAATAAACTGTACAAAACTGAACAAAGAACCAGTCAATAAACTGTACAAAACTCAATACAGAAACAGTCGATAAACTTTACAAAACTGAATAAAGAAACAGTCAATAAACTGTACAAAACTAAATAAAGAAACAGTCAATAAACTATACAAAACTGAATAAAGAACCAGTCAATAAACTGTACAAAACTCAATAAAGAAACAGTCAATAAACTATACAAAACTCAATAAAGAACCAGTCAATAAACTGTACAAAACTCAATAAAGAACCAGTCAATAAACCGTACAAAACTCAATAAAGAAACAGTCAACAAACTGTACAAAATTAAAAAAAGAAACAGTCAATAAACTGTACAAAAGTAAATAAAGAAACAGTCAATAAACTGTACAAACCTCAATAAAGAAACAGTCAATAAACTGTAAAAAACTCAATAAAGAAACAGTCGATAAACTTACAAAACTGAATAAAGATACAGTCAATAAACTGTATAAAACTAAATAAAGAAACAGTCAATAAACTATACAAAACTTAATAAAGATCCAGTCAATAAACTGTACACAACTAAATAAAGAAACAGTCAATAAACTGCACAAAACTAAATAAAGAACCAGTCAATAAACTGTACAAAACTCAATAAAGAACCAGTCAATAAACTGTACAAAACTGAATAAAGAAACAGTCAATAAACTATACAAAACTAAATGAAGAAACAGTCAATAAACTATACAAAACTGAATAAAGAACCAGTCAAGAAACTGCCCAAAACTCAATAAAGAACCAGTCAATAAACTGTACAAAACTTAACAAAGAAACAGTCAATAAACTGTACAAAACTCAATAAAGAAACAGTCAATAAACTGTTCAAAACTTAATAAAGAAACAGTCTATAAACTGAACAAAACTCAATAAAGAACCAGTCTGTAAACTGTACAAAACTCAATAAAGAAACAGTCAATAAACTGTACAAAACTCAATAAAGAACCAATCAATAAACTGTACAAAACTAAATGAAGAAACAGTCAATAAACTATACAAAACTCAATAAACAAACAGTCAATAAACTGTACAAAACTCAATAAAGAACCAGTCAATAAACTGTACAAAACTAAATAAAGAAACAGTCAATAAACTGTACAAAACTAAATAAAGAAACAGTCAATAAACTGTACAAATGTAAATAAAAAAACAGTTAATAAACTGTACAATGCTAAAAAAAGAAACAGTCAATAAACTGCAGAAAACTCGATAAAGAACCAGTCAATAAACGGTACAAAACTCAATAAAGAAACAGTCAATAAACTGTACAAAACTGAATAAGAACCAGTCAATAAACTGTACAAACCTCAACAAAGAAACAGTCTATAAACTGTACAAAACTCAATAAAAAACCAGTCAATAAACTGTACAAATCTCAATAAAGAAACAGTCAATAAACTGTACAAAACTAAATAAAGAAACAGTCAATAAACTGTACAAAAGTAAATAAAGAAACAGTCAATAAACTGTACAAACCTCAATAAAGAAACAGCCAATAAACTGTACAAAACTGAACAAAGAACCAGTCAATAAACTGTACAAAACTCAATACAGAAACAGTCGATAAACTTTACAAAACTGAATAAAGAAACAGTCAATAAATTGTACAAAACTAAATAAAGAAACAGTCAATAAACTATACAAAACTGAATAAAGAACCAGTCAATAAACTGTACAAAACTCAATAAAGAAACAGTCAATAAACTGTACAAAACTAAATAAAGAAACAGTCAATAAACTGTACAAAACTCAATAAAGAACCAATCAATATACTGTACAAAACTCAATAAAGAAACAGCCGATAAACTGTACAACACTGAATAAAGAAACATTCAATAAACTGTACAAAACTCAATAAAGAACCAGTCAATAAACTGTACAAAACTCAATAAATAACCAGTCAATAAACTGTACAAACCTCAATAAAGAAACAGTCAATAAACTGAACAAAACTCAAAAAAAGAACCAGTCTGTAAACTGTACACTACTGAAAAAAGGAACAGTCAATAAACTGTACAAAACTAAATGAAGAAACAGTCAATGAACTGTACAAAACTCAATAAAAAGCCAGTCAATAAACTGTACAAAACTCATAAAAGAACCAGTCAATAAACTGTACAAAACTCAATAAAGAACAAGTCAATAAACTGTACAAATCTAAATAAAGAAACAGTCAATAAACTGTACAAAACTAAATAAAGAAACAGTCGATAAACTGTACAAAACTGAATAAAGAAACAGTCAATAAACTGTACAAAACTCAATAAAGAAACAGTCGATAAACTTTACAAAACTAAATAAAGAAACAGTCAATAAACTGTACAAAACTGAATATAGAACCAGTTAATAAACTGTACAATACTAAATAAAGAAACAGTCAATAAACTGCAGAAAACTCGATAAAGAACCAGTCAATAAATTGTACAAAACTCAATAAAGAAACAGTCAATAAACTGTACAAAACTGAAACAAGAACCAATCAATAAACTGTACAAAACTCAACAAAGAAACAGTCAATAAACTGTACAAAACTAAATGAAGAAACAGTCAATAAACTTTACAAAACTTAATAAAGAAACAGTCGATAAACTGTACAAAACTGAATAAAGAAACTGTCAATAAACTGTTCACAACTCAATAAAGAACCAGTCAATAAACTGTACAAAACTCAATAAATAACCAGTCGATAAACTGTACAAAACTCAATAAAGAAACAGTCAATAAACTGTACAAACCTAAATAAAAAAACAGTCAATAAACTGAACAAAACTGAATAAATAACCAGTCAATAAACTGTACAAAACTCAATAAAGAACCAGTCAATAAACTGTACAAAACTCAATAAATAACCAGTCAATAAACTGTACAAAACTCAATAAATAACCAGTCAATAAACTGTACAAAACTAAATAAAGAAACAGTCAATAAACTGTACAAACCTAAATAAAAAAACAGTCAATAAACTGAACAAAACTCAAAAAAAGAACCAGTCTGTAAACTGTACAATACGGAAAAAAGAAACATTCAATAAACTGTACAAAACTAAATGAAGAAACAGTCAATAAACTGTACAAAACTCAATAAAAAACCAGTCAATAAACTGTACAAAACTCATAAAAGAACCAGTCAATAAACTGTACAAAACTCAATAAAGAACAAGTCAATAAACTGTACAAATCTAAATAAAGAACCAGTCAATAAACTGTACAAAACTAAATAAAGAAACAGTCAATAAACTGTACAAAACTGAATAAAGAAACAGTCAATAAACTGTACAAAACTAAATAAAGAACCAGTCTATAAACTGTACAAAACTAAATAAAGAAACAGTCAATAAACTGTAGAAAACTGAATATAGAACCAGTTAATAAACTGTACAATACTAAATAAAGAAACAGTCAATAAACTGCAGAAAACTCGATAAAGAACCAGTCAATAAACTGTTCAAAACTCAATAAAGAAACAGTCAATAAACTGTACAAAACTGAACAAAGGACCAATCAATAAACTGTACAAAACTCAACAAAGAAACAGTCAATAAACTGTACAAAACTGAATAAAGAAACAGTCAATAAACTGTACAAAACTAAATGTAGAAACAGTCAATAAACTATACAAAACTCAATAAAGAAACACTTAATAAACTGTACAAAACTCAATAAAGAAACAGTCAATAAACTGTACAAACCTCAATAAAGAACCAGTCAATAAACTGTACAAAACTGAACAAAGAACCAGTCAATAAACTGTACAAAACTCAATAAAGAAACAGTCGATAAACTTTACAAAACTGAATAAAGAAACAGTCAATAAACTGTACAACACTGCATAAAGATCCAGTCAATATACTGTACAAAACTAAATAAAGAAACAGTCAATAAACTGCACAAAACTAAATAAAGAAACAGTCAATAAACTGTACAAAACTGAACAAAGAACCAGTCAATAAACTGTACAAAACTCAAAAAAGAAACAGTCAATAAACTGTACAAAAGTAAATAAAGAAACAGTTAATGAACTGTACACAACTCAACAAAGAAACAGTCAATAAACTGTACAAAACTGAATAAAGAAACAGTCAATAAACTGTACAAAACTAAATGAAGAAACAGTCAATAAACTGTACAAAACTGAACAAAGAACCAGTCAATAAACTGTACAAAACTCAATAAAGAAACAGTCAATAAACTGTACAAAACTGAACAAAGAACCAATCAATAAACTCTACAAAACTCAACAAAGAAACAGTCAATATACTGTACAAAACTGAATAAAGAAACAGTCAATAAACTGTACAAACTAAATGAAGAAACAGTCAATAAACTATACAAAACTCAATAAAGAAACAGTCAATAAACTGTACAAAACTCAATAAAGAACCAGTCAATAAACTGTACAAAACTCAATAAAGAAACAGTCAATAAACTGTACAAAAGTAAATAAAGAAAGGGTCAATATACTGTACAAACCTTAATAAAGAACCAGTCAATAAACTGTACAAAACTGACCAAAGAACCAGTCAATAAACTGTTCAAAACTAAATAAAGAAACAGTCAATAAACTGTACAAAACTGAATATAGAACCAGTTAATAAACTGTACAATACTAAATAAAGAAACAGTCAATAAACTGCAGAAAACTCGATAAAGAACCAGTCAATTAACTGTACAAAACTCAATAACGAAACAGTCAATAAACTGTACAAAACTGAACAAAGAACCAATCAATAAACTGTACCAAATTCAACAAAGAAACAGTCAATAAACTGTACAAAACTGAATAAAGAAACAGTCAATAAACTGTACAAAACTAAATAAAGAAACAGTCAATAAACTGTACAAAACTGAATAAAGAAACAGTCAATAAACTGTACAAAGCTAAATAAAGAACCAGTCAATAAACTGTACATAACTAAATAAAGAAACAGTCAATAAACTGTAGAGAACTGAATATAGAACCAGTTAATAAACTGTACAATACTTAACAAAGAAACAGTCAATAAACTGTACAAAACTCAATAAAGAAACAGTCAATAAACTGTTCAAAACTTAATAAAGAAACAGTCTATAAACTGAACAAAACTCAATAAAGAACCAGTCTGTAAACTGTACAAAACTCAATAAAGAAACAGTCAATAAACTGTACAAAACTCAATAAAGAACCAATCAATAAACTGTACAAAACTAAATGAAGAAACAGTCAATAAACTATACAAAACTCAATAAAGAAACAGTCAATAAACTGTACAAAACTCAATAAAGAACCAGTCAATAAACTGTACAAAACTAAATAAAGAAACAGTCAATAAACTGTACAAAACTAAATAAAGAAACAGTCAATAAACTGTACAAATGTAAATAAAAAAACAGTTAATAAACTGTACAATACTAAAAAAAGAAACAGTCAATAAACTGCAGAAAACTCGATAAAGAACCAGTCAATAAACGGTACAAAACTCAATAAAGAAACAGTCAATAAACTGTACAAAACTGAATAAGAACCAGTCAATAACCTGTACAAATCTCAATAAAGAAACAGTCAATAAACTGTACAAAACTAAATAAAGAAACAGTCAATAAACTGTACAAAAGTAAATAAAGAAACAGTCAATAAACTGTACAAACCTCAATAAAGAAACAGCCAATAAACTGTACAAAACTGAACAAAGAACCAGTCAATAAACTGTACAAAACTCAATACAGAAACAGTCGATAAACTTTACAAAACTGAATAAAGAAACAGTCAATAAACTGTACAAAACTAAATAAAGAAACAGTCAATAAACTATACAAAACTGAATAAAGAACCAGTCAATAAACTGTACAAAACTCAATAAAGAAACAGTCAATAAACTGTACAAAACTAAATAAAGAAACAGTCAATAAACTGTACAAAACTCAATAAAGAACCAATCAATATACTGTACAAAACTCAATAAAGAAACAGCCGATAAACTGTACAACACTGAATAAAGAAACATTCAATAAACTGTACAAAACTCAATAAAGAACCAGTCAATAAACTGTACAAAACTCAATAAATAACCAGTCAATAAACTGTACAAACCTCAATAAAGAAACAGTCAATAAACTGAACAAAACTCAAAAAAAGAACCAGTCTGTAAACTGTACACTACTGAAAAAAGAAACAGTCAATAAACTGTACAAAACTAAATGAAGAAACAGTCAATGAACTGTACAAAACTCAATAAAAAGCCAGTCAATAAACTGTACAAAACTCATAAAAGAACCAGTCAATAAACTGTACAAAACTCAATAAAGAACAAGTCAATAAACTGTACAAATCTAAATAAAGAAACAGTCAATAAACTGTACAAAACCAAATAAAGAAACAGTCGATAAACTGTACAAAACTGAATAAAGAAACAGTCAATAAACTGTACAAAACTCAATAAAGAAACAGTCGATAAACTTTACAAAACTAAATAAAGAAACAGTCAATAAACTGTACAAAACTGAATATAGAACCAGTTAATATACTGTACAATACTAAATAAAGAAACAGTCAATAAACTGCCGAAAACTCGATAAAGAACCAGTCAATAAACTGTACAAAACTCAATAAAGAAACAGTCAATAAACTGTACAAAACTGAAACAAGAACCAATCAATAAACTGTACAAAACTCAACAAAGAAACAGTCAATAAACTGTACAAAACTAAATGAAGAAACAGTCAATAAACTTTACAAAACTTAATAAAGAAACAGTCGATAAACTGTACAAAACTCAATAAAGAAACAGTCAATAAACTGTTCACAACTCAATAAAGAACCAGTCAATAAACTGTACAAAACTCAATAAATAACCAGTCGATAAACTGTACAAAACTCAATAAAGAAACAGTCAATAAACTGTACAAACCTAAATAAAAAAACAGTCAATAAACTGAACAAAACTGAATAAATAACCAGTCAATAAACTGTACAAAACTCAATAAAGAACCAGTCAATAAACTGTACAAAACTCAATAAATAACCAGTCAATAAACTGTACAAAACTCAATAAATAACCAGTCAATAAACTGTACAAAACTCAATAAAGAAACAGTCAATAAACTGTACAAATCTAAATAAAAAACAGTCAATAAACTGAACAAAACTCAAAAAAAGAACCAGTCTGTAAACTGTACAATACGGAAAAAAGAAACAGTCAATAAACTGTACAAAACTAAATGAAGAAACAGTCAATAAACTGTACAAAACTCAATAAAAAACCAGTCAATAAACTGTACAAAACTCATAAAAGAACCAGTCAATAAACTGTACAAAACTCAATAAAGAACAAGTCAATAAACTGTACAAATCTAAATAAAGAAACAGTCAATAAACTGTACAAAACTAAATAAAGAAACAGTCAATAAACTGTACAAAACTGAATAAAGAAACAGTCAATAAACTGTACAAAACTAAATAAAGAACCAGTCAATAAACTGTACAAAACTAAATAAAGAAACAGTCAATAAACTGTAGAAAACTGAATATAGAACCAGTTAATAAACTGTACAATACTAAATAAAGAAACAGTCAATAAACTGCAGAAAACTCGATAAAGAACCAGTCAATAAACTGTTCAAAACTCAATAAAGAAACAGTCAATAAACTGTACAAAACTGAACAAAGGACCAATCAATAAACTGTACAAAACTCAACAAAGAAACAGTCAATAAACTGTACAAAACTGAATAAAGAAACAGTCAATAAACTGTACAAAACTAAATGTAGAAACAGTCAATAAACTATACAAAACTCAATAAAGAAACACTTAATAAACTGTACAAAACTCAATAAAGAAACAGTCGATAAACTTTACAAAACTGAATAAAGAAACAGTCAATAAACTGTACAACACTGAATAAAGATCCAGTCAATATACTGTACAAAACTAAATAAAGAAACAGTAAATAAACTGCACAAAACTAAATAAAGAAACAGTCAATAAACTGTACAAAACTGAACAAAGAACCAGTCAATAAACTGTACAAAACTCAAAAAAGAAACAGTCAATAAACTGTACAAAAGTAAATAAAGAAACAGTTAATGAACTGTACACAACTCAACAAAGAAACAGTCAATAAACTGTACAAAACTGAATAAAGAAACAGTCAATAAACTGTACAAAACTAAATGAAGAAACAGTCAATAAACTATACAAAACTCAATTAAGAAACAGTCAATAAACTGTACAAAACTGAAAAAAGAACCAGTCAATAAACTGTACAAAACTCAATAAAGAAACAGTCAATAAACTGTACAAAACTGAACAAAGAACCAATCAATAAACTCTACAAAACGCAACAAAGAAACAGTCAATATACTGTACAAAACTGAATAAAGAAACAGTCAACAAACTGTACAAACTAAATGAAGAAACAGTCAATAAACTATACAAAACTCAATAAAGAAACAGTCAATAAACTGTACAAAACTCAATAAAGAACCAGTCAATAAACTGTACAAAACTCAATAAAGAAACAGTCAATAAACTGTACAAAAGTAAATAAAGAAACAGTCAATAAACTGTACAAACCTCAATAAAGAACCAGTCAATAAACTGTACAAAACTGACCAAAGAACCAGTCAATAAACTGTTCAAAACTAAATAAAGAAACAGTCAATAAACTGTACAAAACTGAATATAGAACCAGTTAATTAACTGTACAATACTAAATAAAGAAACAGTCAATAAACTGCAGAAAACTCGATAAAGAACAAGTCAATTAACTGTACAAAACTCAATAACGAAACAGTCAATAAACTGTACAAAACTGAACAAAGAACCAATCAATAAACTGTACCAAATTCAACAAAGAAACAGTCAATAAACTGTACAAAACTGAATAAAGAAACAGTCAATAAACTGTACAAAACTAAATAAAGAAACAGTCAATAAACTGTACAAAACTGAATAAAGAAACAGTCAATAAACTGTACAAAGCTAAATAAAGAACCAGTCAATAAACTGTACAAAACTAAATAAAGAAACAGTCAATAAACTGTAGAGAACTGAATATAGAACCAGTTAATAAACTGTACAATACTAAATAAAGAAACAGTCAATAAACTGCAGAAAACTCGATAAAGAACCAGTCAATTAACTGTACAAAACTCAATTAAGAAACAGTCAATAAACTGTACAAAACTGAACAAAGCACCAATCAATAAACTGTACAAAACTCAACAAAGAAACAGTCAATAAACTGTACAAAACTGAATAAAGAAACAGTCAATAAACTGTACAAAACTAAATGTAGAAACAGTCAATAAACTATGCAAAACTCAATAAAGAAACACTTAATAAACTGTACAAAACTCAATAAAGAAACAGTCAATAAACTGTACAAACCTCAATAAAGAACCAGTCAATAAACTGTACAAAACTGAACAAAGAACCAGTCAATAAACTGTACAAAACTTAATAAAGAAACAGTCGATAAACTTTACAAAACTGAATAAAGAAACAGTCAATAAACTGTACAACACTGAATAAAGATCCAGTCAATATACTGTACAAAACTAAATAAAGAAACAGTCAATAAACTGCACAAAACTAAATAAAGAAACAGTCAATAAACTGTACAAAACTGAACAAAGAACCAGTCAATAAACTGTACAAAACTCAAAAAAGAAACAGTCAATAAACTGTACAAAAGTAAATAAAGAAACAGTTAATGAACTGTACACAACTCAACAAAGAAACAGTCAATAAACTGTACAAAACTGAATAAAGAAACAGTCAATAAACTGTACAAAACTAAATGAAGAAACAGTCAATAAACTATACAAAACTCAATTAAGAAACAGTCAATAAACTGTACAAAACTGAACAAAGAACCAGTCAATAAACTGTACAAAACTCAATAAAGAAACAGTCAATAAACTGTACAAAACTGAACAAAGAACCAATCAATAAACTCTACAAAACTCAACAAAGAAACAGTCAATATACTGTACAAAACTGAATAAAGAAACAGTCAATAAACTGTACAAACTAAATGAAGAAACAGTCAATAAACTATACAAAACTCAATAAAGAAACAGTCAATAAACTGTACAAAACTCAATAAAGAACCAGTCAATAAACTGTACAAAACTCAATAAAGAAACAGTCAATAAACTGTACAAAAGTAAATAAAGAAACAGTCAATAAACTGTACAAACCTCAATAAAGAACCAGTCAATAAACTGTACAAAACTGACCAAAGAACCAGTCAATAAACTGTTCAAAACTAAATAAAGAAACAGTCAATAAACTGTACAAAACTGAATATAGAACCAGTTAATAAACTGTACAATACTAAATAAAGAAACAGTCAATAAACTGCAGAAAACTCGATAAAGAACCAGTCAATTAACTGTACAAAACTCAATAACGAAACAGTCAATAAACTGTACAAAACTGAACAAAGAACCAATCAATAAACTGTACCAAATTCAACAAAGAAACAGTCAATAAACTGTACAAAACTGAATAAAGAAACAGTCAATAAACTGTACAAAACTAAATAAAGAAACAGTCAATAAACTGTACAAAACTGAATAAAGAAACAGTCAATAAACTGTACAAAGCTAAATAAAGAACCAGTCAATAAACTGTACATAACTAAATAAAGAAACAGTCAATAAACTGTAGAGAACTGAATATAGAACCAGTTAATAAACTGTACAATACTAAATAAAGAAACAGTCAATAAACTGCAGAAAACTCGATAAAGAACCAGTCAATTAACTGTACAAAACTCAATTAAGAAACAGTCAATAAACTGTACAAAAATGAACAAAGCACCAATCAATAAACTGTACAAAACTCAACAAAGAAACAGTCAATAAACTGTACAAAACTGAATAAAGAAACAGTCAATAAACTGTACAAAACTAAATGAAGAAACAGTCAATAAATTATACAAAACTCAATAAAGAAACAGTCAATAAACTGTACAAAACTCAATAAAGAACCAGTCAATAAAGTGTACAAAACTCAATAAAGAAACAGACAATAAACTGTACAAAATTAAACAAAGAAACAGTCAATAAACTGTACAAAAGTAAATAAAGAAACAGTCAAAAAACTATACAAACCTCAATAAAGAACCAGTCAATAAACTGTACAAAACTGAACAAAGAAACAGTCAATAAACTGTACAACACTGAATAAAGATCCCGTCAATAAACTGTACAAAATTAAATAAAGAAACAGTCAATAAACTGCACAAAACTAAATAAAGAAACAGTAAATAAACTGTACAAAACTGAACAAAGAACCAGTCAATAAACTGTACAAAACTCAATAAAGAAACAGTCGATAAACTTTACAAAACTGAATAAAGAAACAGTCAATAAACTGTACAACACTGAATAAAGATCCCGTCAATAAACTGTACAAAATTAAATAAAGAAACAGTCAATAAACTGCACAAAACTAAATAAAGAAACAGTAAATAAACTGTACAAAACTGAACAAAGAACCAGTCAATAAACTGTACAAAACTCAATAAAGAAACAGTCAATAAACTGTACAAAAGTAAATAAAGAAACAGTTAATGAACTGTACACAACTCAACAAAGAAACAGTCAATAAACTGTACAAAACTGAATAAAGAAACAGTCAATAAACTGTACAAAACTAAATGAAGAAACAGTCAATAAACTGTACAAAACTCAATAAAGAAACAGTCAATAAACTGTACAAAACTGAACAAAGAACCAGTCAATAAACTGTACAAAACTAAATAAAGAAACAGTCAATAAACTGTACAAAACTGAACAAAGAACCAATTAATAAACTGTACAAAATTCAACAAAGAAACGGTCAATAAACTGTACAAAACTGAATAAAGAAACAGTCAATAAACTGTACAAAACTAAATGAAGAAACAGTCAATAAACAATACAAAACTCAATAAAGAAACAGTCAATAAACTGTACAAAACTCAATAAAGAACCAGTCAATAAACTGTACAAAACTCAATAAAGAAACAGTCAATAAACTGTACAAAAGTAAATAAAGAAACAGTCAATAAACTGTACAAACCTCAATAAAGAACCAGTCAATAAACTGTACAAAACTGAACAAAGAACCAGTCAATAAACTGTACAAAACTCAATAAAGAAACAGTCGATAAACTTTACAAAACTGAATAAAGAAACAGTCAATAAACTGTACAAAACTAAATAAAGAAACTGTCAATAAACTGTACAAAACTGAACAAAGAACCAATCAATAAACTGTACAAAACTCAATAAAGAAACAGTCGATAAACTTTACAAAACTGAATAAAGAAACAGTCAATAAACTGTACAACACTGAATAAAGATCCCGTCAATAAACTGTACAAAATTAAATAAAGAAACAGTCAATAAAATGCACAAAACTAAATAAAGAAACAGTAAATAAACTGTACAAAACTGAACAAAGAACCAGTCAATAAACTGTACAAAACTCAATAAAGAAACAGTCAATAAACTGTACAAAAGTAAATAAAGAAACAGTTAATGAACTGTACACAACTCAACAAAGAAACAGTCAATAAACTGTACAAAACTGAATAAAGAAACAGTCAATAAACTGTACAAAACTAAATGAAGAAACAGTCAATAAACTGTACAAAACTCAATAAAGAAACAGTCAATAAACTGAACAAAACTGAACAAAGAACCAGTCAATAAACTGTACAAAACCCAATAAAGAAACAGTCAATAAACTGTACAAAACTGAACAAAGAACCAATTAATAAACTGTACAAAATTCAACAAAGAAACGGTCAATAAACTGTACAAAACTTAATAAAGAAACAGTCAATAAACTGTACAAAACTAAATGAAGAAACAGTCAATAAACTATACAAAACTCAATAAAGAAACAGTCAATAAACTGTACAAAACTCAATAAAGAACTAGTCAATAAACTGTACAAAACTCAATAAAGAACTAGTCAATAAACTGTACAAAACTCAATAAAGAAACAGTCAATAAACTGTACAAAAGTAAATAAAGAAACAGTCAATAAACTGTACAAACCTCAATAAAGAACCAGTCAATAAACTGTACAAAACTGAACAAAGAACCAGTCAATAAACTGTACAAAACTCAATAAAGAAACAGTCAATAAACTGTACAAAACTGAAACAAGAACCAATCAATAAACTGTACAAAACTCAACAAAGAAACAGTCAATAAACTGTACAAAACTAAATGAAGAAACAGTCAATAAACTTTACAAAACTTAATAAAGAAACAGTCGATAAACTGTACAAAACTGAATAAAGAAACAGTCAATAAACTGTTCACAACTCAATAAAGAACCAGTCAATAAACTGTACAAAACTCAATAAATAACCAGTCGATAAACTGTACAAAACTCAATAAAGAAACAGTCAATAAACTGTACAAACCTAAATAAAAAAACAGTCAATAAACTGAACAAAACTGAATAAATAACCAGTCAATAAACTGTACAAAACTCAATAAAGAACCAGTCAATAAACTGTACAAAACTCAATAAATAACCAGTCAATAAACTGTACAAAACTCAATAAATAACCAGTCAATAAACTGTACAAAACTCAATAAAGAAACAGTCAATAAACTGTACAAACCTAAATAAAAAAACAGTCAATAAACTGAACAAAACTCAAAAAAAGAACCAGTCTGTAAACTGTACAATACGGAAAAAAGAAACAGTCAATAAACTGTACAAAACTAAATGAAGAAACAGTCAATAAACTGTACAAACCTCAATAAAAAACCAGTCAATAAACTGTACAAAACTCATAAAAGAACCAGTCAATAAACTGTACAAAACTCAATAAAGAACAAGTCAATAAACTGTACAAATCTAAATAAAGAAACAGTCAATAAACTGTACAAAACTAAATAAAGAAACAGTCAATAAACTGTACAAAACTGAATAAAGAAACAGTCAATAAACTGTACAAAACTAAATAAAGAACCAGTCAATAAACTGTACAAAACTAAATAAAGAAACAGTCAATAAACTGTAGAAAACTGAATATAGAACCAGTTAATAAACTGTACAATACTAAATAAAGAAACAGTCAATAAACTGCAGAAAACTCGATAAAGAACCAGTCAATAAACTGTTCAAAACTCAATAAAGAAACAGTCAATAAACTGTACAAAACTGAACAAAGGACCAATCAATAAACTGTACAAAACTCAACAAAGAAACAGTCAATAAACTGTACAAAACTGAATAAAGAAACAGTCATTAAACTGTACAAAACTAAATGTAGAAACAGTCAATAAACTATACAAAACTCAATAAAGAAACAGTCAATAAACTGTACAAACCTCAATAAAGAACCAGTCAATAAACTGTACAAAACTGAACAAAGAACCAGTCAATAAACTGTACAAAACTCAATAAAGAAACAGTCGATAAACTTTACAAAACTGAATAAAGAAACAGTCAATAAACTGTACAACACTGAATAAAGATCCAGTCAATATACTGTACAAAACTAAATAAAGAAACAGTCAATAAACTGCACAAAACTAAATAAAGAAACAGTCAATAAACTGTACAAAACTGAACAAAGAACCAGTCAATAAACTGTACAAAACTCAAAAAAGAAACAGTCAATAAACTGTACAAAAGTAAATAAAGAAACAGTTAATGAACTGTACACAACTCAACAAAGAAACAGTCAATAAACTGTACAAAACTGAATAAAGAAACAGTCAATAAACTGTACAAAACTAAATGAAGAAACAGTAAATAAACTATACAAAACTCAATTAAGAAACAGTCAATAAACTGTACAAAACTGAACAAAGAACCAGTCAATAAACTGTACAAAACTCAATAAAGAAACAGTCAATAAACTGTACAAAACTGAACAAAGAACCAATCAATAAACTCTACAAAACTCAACAAAGAAACAGTCAATATACTGTACAAAACTGAATAAAGAAACAGTCAATAAACTGTACAAACTAAATGAAGAAACAGTCAATAAACTATACAAAACTCAATAAAGAAACAGTCAATAAACTGTACAAAACTCAATAAAGAACCAGTCAATAAACTGTACAAAACTCAATAAAGAAACAGTCAATAAACTGTACAAAAGTAAATAAAGAAACAGTCAATAAACTGTACAAACCTCAATAAAGAACCAGTCAATAAACTGTACAAAACTGAACAAAGAACCAGTCAATAAACTGTTCAAAACTAAATAAAGAAACAGTCAATAAACTGTACAAAACTGAATATAGAACCAGTTAATAAACTGTACAATACTAAATAAAGAAACAGTCAATAAACTGCAGAAAACTCGATAAAGAACCAGTCAATTAACTCTACAAAACTCAATAACGAAACAGTCAATAAACTGTACAAAACTGAACAAAGAACCAATCAATAAACTCTACCAAATTCAACAAAGAAACAGTCAATAAACTGTACAAAACTGAATAAAGAAACAGTCAATAAACTGTACAAAACTAAATAAAGAAACAGTCGATAAACTGTACAAAACTGAATAAAGAAACAGTCAATAAACTGTACAAAGCTAAATAAAGAACCAGTCAATAAACTGTACATAACTAAATAAAGAAACAGTCAATAAACTGTAGAGAACTGAATATAGAACCAGTTAATAAACTGTACAATACTAAATAAAGAAACAGTCAATAAACTGCAGAAAACTCGATAAAGAACCAGTCAATTAACTGTACAAAACTCAATTAAGAAACAGTCAATAAACTGTACAAAACTGAACAAAGCACCAATCAATAAACTGTACAAAACTCAACAAAGAAACAGTCAATAAACTGTACAAAACTGAATAAAGAAACAGTCAATAAACTGTACAAAACTAAATGAAGAAACAGTCAATAAATTATACAAAACTCAATAAAGAAACAGTCAATAAAATGTACAAAACTCAATAAAGAACCAGTCAATAAAGTGTACAAAACTCAATAAAGAAACAGACAATAAACTGTACAAAATTAAACAAAGAAACAGTCAATAAACTGTACAAAAGTAAATAAAGAAACAGTCAAAAAACTATACAAACCTCAATAAAGAACCAGTCAATAAACTGTACAAAACTGAACAAAGAAACAGTCAATAAACTGTACAACACTGAATAAAGATCCCGTCAATAAACTGTACAAAATTAAATAAAGAAACAGTCAATAAACTGCACAAAACTAAATAAAGAAACAGTAAATAAACTGGACAAAACTGAACAAAGAACCAGTCAATAAACTGTACAAAACTCAATAAAGAAACAGTCGATAAACTTTACAAAACTGAATAAAGAAACAGTCAATAAACTGTACAACACTGAATAAAGATCCCGTCAATAAACTGTACAAAATTAAATAAAGAAACAGCCAATAAACTGCACAAAAGTAAATAAAGAAACAGTAAATAAACTGTACAAAACTGAACAAAGAACCAGTCAATAAACTGTACAAAACTCAATAAAGAAACAGTCAATAAACTGTACAAAAGTAAATAAAGAAACAGTTAATGAACTGTACACAACTCAACAAAGAAACAGTCAATAAACTGTACAAAACTGAATAAAGAAACAGTCAATAAACTGTACAAAACTAAATGAAGAAACAGACAATAAACTGTACAAAACTCAATAAAGAAACAGTCAATAAACTGTACAAAACTGAACAAAGAACCAGTCAATAAACTGTACAAAACCCAATAAAGAAACAGTCAATAAACTGTACATAACTGAACAAAGAACCAATTAATAAACTGTACAAAATTCAACAAAGAAACGGTCAATCAACTGTACAAAACTGAATAAAGAAACAGTCAATAAACTGTACAAAACTAAATGAAGAAACAGTCAATAAACAATACAAAACTCAATAAAGAAACAGTCAATAAACTGTACAAAACTCAATAAAGAACCAGTCAATAAACTGTACAAAACTCAATAAAGAAACAGTCAATAAACTGTACAAAAGTAAATAAAGAAACAGTCAATAAACTGTACAAACCTCAATAAAGAACCAGTCAATAAACTGTACAAAACTGAACAAAGAACCAGTCAATAAACTGTACAAAACTCAATAAAGAAACAGTCGATAAACTTTACAAAACTGAATAAAGAAACAGTCAATAAACTGTACAAAACTAAATAAAGAAACAGTCAATAAACTGTACAAAACTGAACAAAGAACCAGTCAATAAACTGTACAAAACTCAATAAAGAAACAGTCGATAAACTTTACAAAACTGAATAAAGAAACAGTCAATAAACTGTACAACACTGAATAAAGATCCCGTCAATAAACTGTACAAAATTAAATAAAGAAACAGTCAATAAAATGCATAAAACTAAATAGAGAAACAGTAAATAAACTGTACAAAACTGAACAAAGAACCAGTCAATAAACTGTACAAAACTCAATAAAGAAACAGTCAATAAACTGTACAAAAGTAAATAAAGAAACAGTCAATAAACTGTACAAAACTAAATGAAGAAACAGTCAATAAACTGTACAAAACTCAATAAAGAAACAATCAATAAACTGAACAAAACTGAACAAAGAACCAGTCAATAAACTGTACAAAACCCAATAAAGAAACAGTCAATAAACTGTACAAAACTGAACAAAGAACCAATTAATAAACTGTACAAAATTCAACAAAGAAACGGTCAATAAACTGTACAAAACTTAATAAAGAAACAGTCAATAAACTGTACAAAACTAAATGAAGAAACAGTCAATAAACTATACAAAACTCAATAAAGAAACAGTCAATAAACTGTACAAAACTCAATAAAGAACTAGTCAATAAACTGTACAAAACTCAATAAAGAAACAGTCAATAAACTGTACAAAAGTAAATAAAGAAACAGTCAATAAACTGTACAAACCTCAATAAAGAACCAGTCAATAAACTGTACAAAACTGAACAAAGAACCAGTCAATAAACTGTACAAAACTCAATAAAGAAACAGTCGATAAACTTTACAAAACTGAATAAAGAAACAGTCAATAAACTGTACAAAACTAAATAAAGAAACAGTCAATAAACTATACAACACTGAATAAAGATCCAGTCAATAAACTGTACAAAACTCAATAAAGAAACAGTCGATAAACTTTACAAAACTAAATAAAGAAACAGTCAATAAACTGTACAAAACTGAATATAGAACCAGTTAATAAACTGTACAATACTAAATAAAGAAACAGTCAATAAACTGTACAAAACTCAATAAAGAAACAGTCAATAAACTGTACAAAACTGAACAAAGAACCAGTCAATAAACTGTACAAAACCCAATAAAGAAACAGTCAATAAACTGTACAAAACTGAACAAAGAACCAATTAATAAACTGTACAAAATTCAACAAAGAGACGGTCAATAAACTGTACAAAACTGAATAAAGAAACAATCAATAAACTGTACAAAACTAAATGAAGAAACAGTCAATAAACAATACAAAACTCGATAAAGAAACAGTCAATAAACTCTACAAAACTCAATAAAGAACCAGTCAATAAACTGTACAAAACTCAATAAAGAAACAGTCAATAAACTGTACAAAAGTAAATAAAGAAACAGTCAATAAACTGTACAAACTTCAATAAAGAACCAGTCAATAAACTGTACAAAACTGAACAAAGAACCAGTCAATAAACTGTACAAAACTCAATAAAGAAACTGTCGATAAACTTTACAAAACTGAATAAAGAAACAGTCAATAAACTGTACAAAACTAAATAAAGAAACAGTCAATAAACTGTACAAAACTGAACAAAGAACCAGTCAATAAACTGTACAAAACTCAATAAAGAAACAGTCGATAAACTTTACAAAACTGAATAAAGAAACAGTCAATAAACTGTACAACACTGAATAAAGATCCCGTCAATAAACTGTACAAAATTAAATAAAGAAACAGTCAATAAACTGCACAAAACTAAATAAAGAAACAGTAAATAAACTGTACAAAACTGAACAAAGAACCAGTCAATAAACTGTACAAAACTCAATAAAGAAACAGTCAATAAACTGTACAAAAGTAAATAAAGAAACAGTTAATGAACTGTACACAACTCAACAAAGAAACAGTCAATAAACTGTACAAAACTAAATGAAGAAACAGTCAATAAACTGTACAAAACTCAATAAAGAAACAGTCAATAAACTGTACAAAACTGAACAAAGAACCAGTCAATAAACTGTACAAAACCCAATAAAGAAACAGTCAATAAACTGTACAAAACTGAACAAAGAACCAATTAATAAACTGTACAAAATTCAACAAAGAAACGGTCAATAAACTGTACAAAACTTAATAAAGAAACAGTCAATAAACTGTACAAAACTAAATAAAGAAACAGTCAATAAACTATACAAAACTCAATAAAGAAACAGTCAATAAACTGTACAAAACTCAATAAAGAACCAGTCAATAAACTGTACAAAACTCAATAAAGAAACAGTCAATAAACTGTACAAAAGTAAATAAAGAAACAGTCAATAAACTGTACAAACCTCAATAAAGAACCAGTCAATAAACTGTACAAAACTGAACAAAGAACCAGTCAATAAACTGTACAAAACTCAATAAAGAAACAGTCGATAAACTTTACAAAACTGAATAAAGAAACAGTCAATAAACTGTACAAAACTAAATAAAGAAACAGTCAATAAACTATACAACACTGAATAAAGATCCAGTCAATAAACTGTACAAAACTCAATAAAGAAACAGTCGATAAACTTTACAAAACTAAATAAAGAAACAGTCAATAAACTGTACAAAACTGAATATAGAACCAGTTAATAAACTGTACAATACTAAATAAAGAAACAGTCAATAAACTGTACAAAACTCAATAACGAAACAGTCAATAAACTGTACAAAACTGAACAAAGAACCAATCAATAAACTGTACAAAATTCAACAAAGAAACAGTCAATAAACTGTAAAAAACTGAATGAAGAAACAGTCAATAAACTGTACAAAACTAAATGAAGAAACAGTCAATAAACTATACAAAACTCAATAAAGAAACAGTCAATAAACTGTACAAAACTCAATAAAGAACCAGTCAATAAACTGTACAAAACTCAATAAAGAAACAGTCAATAAACTGTACAAAACTAAATAAAGAAACAGTCAATAAACTGTACAAAACTAAATAAAGAAACAGTCAATAAACTGTACAAAACTCAATAAAGAACCAATCAATATACTGTACAAAACTCAATAAAGAAACAGCCGATAAACTGTACAAAACTGAATAAAGAAACAGTCAATAAACTGTACAAAACTAAATAAAGAAACAGTCAATAAACTGTACAAAACTGAACAAAGAACCAGTCAATAAACTGTACAAAACTCAATAAAGAAACAGTCGATAAACTTTACAAAACTGAATAAAGAAACAGTCAATAAACTGTACAACACTGAATAAAGATCCCGTCAATAAACTGTACAAAATTAAATAAAGAAACAGTCAATAAACTGCACAAAACTAAATAAAGAAACAGTAAATAAACTGTACAAAACTGAACAAAGAACCAGTCAATAAACTGTACAAAACTCAATAAAGAAACAGTCGATAAACTTTACAAAACTGAATAAAGAAACAGTCAATAAACTGTACAACACTGAATAAAGATCCCGTCAATAAACTGTACAAAATTAAATAAAGAAACAGTCAATAAACTGCACAAAACTAAATAAAGAAACAGTAAATAAACTGTACAAAACTGAACAAAGAACCAGTCAATAAACTGTACAAAACTCAATAAAGAAACAGTCAATAAACTGTACAAAAGTAAATAAAGAAACAGTTAATGAACTGTACACAACTCAACAAAGAAACAGTCAATAAACTGTACAAAACTAAATGAAGAAACAGTCAATAAACTGTACGAAACTCAATAAAGAAACAGTCAATAAACTGTACAAAACTGAACAAAGAACCAGTCAATAAACTGTACAAAACCCAATAAAGAAACAGTCAATAAACTGTACAAAACTGAACAAAGAACCAATTAATAAACTGTACAAAATTCAACAAAGAAACGGTCAATAAACTGTACAAAACTAAATAAAGAAACAGTCAATAAACTGTACAAAACTAAATAAAGAAACAGTCAATAAACTATACAAAACTCAATAAAGAAACAGTCAATAAACTGTACAAAACTCAATAAAGAACCAGTCAATAAACTGTACAAAACTCAATAAAGAAACAGTCAATAAACTGTACAAAAGTAAATAAAGAAACAGTCAATAAACTGTACAAACCTCAATAAAGAACCAGTCAATAAACTGTACAAAACTGAACAAAGAACCAGTCAATAAACTGTACAAAACTCAATAAAGAAACAGTCGATAAACTTTACAAAACTGAATAAAGAAACAGTCAATAAACTGTACAAAACTAAATAAAGAAACAGTCAATAAACTATACAACACTGAATAAAGATCCAGTCAATAAACTGTACAAAACTCAATAAAGAAACAGTCGATAAACTTTACAAAACTAAATAAAGAAACAGTCAATAAACTGTACAAAACTGAATATAGAACCAGTTAATAAACTGTACAATACTAAATAAAGAAACAGTCAATAAACTGTACAAAACTCAATAACGAAACAGTCAATAAACTGTACAAAACTGAACAAAGAACCAATCAATAAACTGTACAAAATTCAACAAAGAAACAGTCAATAAACTGTAAAAAACTGAATGAAGAAACAGTCAATAAACTGTACAAAACTAAATGAAGAAACAGTCAATAAACTATACAAAACTCAATAAAGAAACAGTCAATAAACTGTACAAAACTCAATAAAGAACCAGTCAATAAACTGTACAAAACTCAATAAAGAAACAGTCAATAAACTGTACAAAACTAAATAAAGAAACAGTCAATAAACTGTACAAAACTAAATAAAGAAACAGTCAATAAACTGTACAAAACTCAATAAAGAACCAATCAATATACTGTACAAAACTCAATAAAGAAACAGCCGATAAACTGTACAACACTGAATAAAGAAACATTCAATAAACTGTACAAAACTCAATAAAGAACCAGTCAATAAACTGTACAAAACTCAATAAATAACCAGTCAATAAACTGTACAAACCTCAATAAAGAAACAGTCAATAAACTGAACAAAACTCAAAAAAAGAACCAGTCTGTAAACTGTACACTACTGAAAAAAGAAACGGTCAATAAACTGTACAAAACTAAATGAAGAAACAGTCAATGAACTGTACAAAACTCAATAAAAAGCCAGTCAATAAACTGTACAAAACTCATAAAAGAACCAGTCAATAAACTGTACAAAACTCAATAAAGAACAAGTCAATAAACTGTACAAATCTAAATAAAGAAACAGTCAATAAACTGTACAAAACTCAATAAAGAAACAGTCAATAAACTGTACAAAACTGAACAAAGAACCAGTCAATAAACTGTACAAAACCCAATAAAGAAACAGTCAATAAACTGTACAAAACTGAACAAAGAACCAATTAATAAACTGTACAAAATTCAACAAAGAAACGGTCAATAAACTGTACAAAACTGAATAAAGAAACAGCCAATAAACTGTACAAAACTAAATGAAGAAACAGTCAATAAACAATACAAAACTCAATAAAGAAACAGTCAATAAACTGTACAAAACTCAATAAAGAACCAGTCAATAAAGTGTACAAAACTCAATAAAGAAACAGTCAATAAACTGTACAAAAGTAAATAAAGAAGCAGTCAATAAACTGTACAAACCTCAATAAAGAACCAGTCAATAAACTGTACAAAACTGAACAAAGAACCAGTCAATAAACTGTACAAAACTCAATAAAGAAACATTCGATAAACTTTACAAAACTGAATAAAGAAACAGTCAATAAACTGTACAAAACTGAACAAAGAACCAGTCAATAAACTGTACAAAACTGAACAAAGAACCAATTAATAAACTGTACAAAATTCAACAAAGAAACGGTCAATAAACTGTACAAAACTGAATAAAGAAACAGTCAATAAACTGTACAAAACCCAATAAAGAAACAGTCAATAAACTGTACAAAACTGAACAAAGAACCAATTAATAAACTGTACAAAATTCAACAAAGAAACGGTCAATAAACTGTACAAAACTGAATAAAGAAACAGTCAATAAACAATACAAAACTCAATAAAGAAACAGTCAATAAACTGTACAAAACTCAATAAAGAACCAGTCAATAAACTGTACAAAACTCAATAAAGAAACAGTCAATAAACTGTACAAAAGTAAATAAAGAAACAGTCAATAAACTGTACAAACCTCAATAAAGAACCAGTCAATAAACTGTACAAAACTGAACAAAGAACCAGTCAATAAACTGTACAAAACTCAATAAATAAACATTCGATAAACTTTACAAAACTGAATAAAGAAACAGTCAATAAACTGTACAAAACTAAATAAAGAAACAGTCAATAAACTGTACAAAACTGAACAAAGAACCAGTCAATAAACTGTACAAAACTCAATAAAGAAACAGTCGATAAACTTTACAAAACTGAATAAAGAAGCAGTCAATAAACTGTACAACACTGAATAAAGATCCCGTCAATAAACTGTACAAAATTAAATAAAGAACCAGTCAATAAACTGTACAAAACTCAATAAAGAAACAGTCAATAAACTGTACAAAAGTAAATAAAGAAACAGTTAATGGACTGTACACAACTCAACAAAGAAACAGTCAATAAACTGTACAAAACTGAATAAAGAAACAGTCAATAAACTGTACAAAACTAAATGAAGAAACAGTCAATAAACTGTACAAAACTCAATAAAGAAACAGTCAATAAACTGTACAAAACTGAACAAAGAACCAGTCAATAAACTGTACAAAACCCAATAAAGAAACAGTCAATAAACTGTACAAAACTGAACAAAGAACCAATTAATAAACTGTACAAAATTCGACAAAGAAACGGTCAATAAACTGTACAAAACTAAATGAAGAAACAGTCAATAAACTATACAAAACTCAATAAAGAAACAGTCAATAAACTGTACAAAACTCAATAAAGAACCAGTCAATAAACTGTACAAAACTCAATAAAGAAACAGTCAATAAACTGTACAAAAGTAAATAAAGAAACAGTCAATAAACTGTACAAACCTCAATAAAGAACCAGTCAATAAACTGTACAAAACTGAACAAAGAACCAATTAATAAACTGTACAAAATTCAACAAAGAAACGGTCAATAAACTGTACAAAACTGAATAAAGAAACAGTCAATAAACTGTACAAAACCCAATAAAGAAACAGTCAATAAACTGTACAAAACTGAACAAAGAACCAATTAATAAACTGTACAAAATTCAACAAAGAAACGGTCAATAAACTGTTCAAAACTGAATAAAGAAACAGTCAATAAACAATACAAAACTCAATAAAGAAACAGTCAATAAACTGTACAAAACTCAATAAAGAACCAGTCAATAAACTGTACAAAACTCAATAAAGAAACAGTCAATAAACTGTACAAAAGTAAATAAAGAAACAGTCAATAAACTGTACAAACCTCAATAAAGAACCAGTCAATAAACTGTACAAAACTGAACAAAGAACCAGTCAATAAACTGTACAAAACTCAATAAAGAAACATTCGATAAACTTTACAAAACTGAATAAAGAAACAGTCAATAAACTGTACAAAACTAAATAAAGAAACAGTCAATAAACTGTACAAAACTGAACAAAGAACCAGTCAATAAACTGTACAAAACTCAATAAAGAAACAGTCGATAAACTTTACAAAACTGAATAAAGAAGCAGTCAATAAACTGTACAACACTGAATAAAGATCCCGTCAATAAACTGTACAAAATTAAATAAAGAAACAGTCAATAAACTTCACAAAACTAAATAAAGAAACAGTAAATAAACTGTACAAAACTGAACAAAGAACCAGTCAATAAACTGTACAAAACTCAATAAAGATACAGTCAATAAACTGTACAAAAGTAAATAAAGAAACAGTTAATGGACTGTACACAACTCAACAAAGAAACAGTCAATAAACTGTACAAAACTGAATAAAGAAACAGTCAATAAACTGTACAAAACTAAATGAAGAAACAGTCAATAAACTGTACAAAACTCAATAAAGAAACAGTCAATAAACTGTACAAAACTGAACAAAGAACCAGTCAATAAACTGTACAAAACCCAATAAAGAAACAGTCAATAAACTGTACAAAACTGAACAAAGAACCAATTAATAAACTGTACAAAATTCAACAAAGAAACGGTCAATAAACTGTACAAAACTAAATGAAGAAACAGTCAATAAACTATACAAAACTCAATAAAGAAACAGTCAATAAACTGTACAAAACTCAATAAAGAACCAGTCGATAAACTGTACAAAACTCAATAAAGAAACAGTCAATAAACTGTACAAAAGTAAATAAAGAAACAGTCAATAAACTGTACAAACCTCAATAAAGAACCAGTCAATAAACTGTACAAAACTGAACAAAGAACCAGTCAATAAACTGTACAAAACTCAATAAAGAAACAGTCGATAAACTTTACAAAACTGAATAAAGAAACAGTCAATAAACTGTACAAAACTAAATAAAGAAACAGTCAATAAACTATACAACACTGAATAAAGATCCAGTCAATAAACTGTACAAAACTCAATAAAGAAACAGTCGATAAACTTTACAAAACTAAATAAAGAAACAGTCAATAAACTGTACAAAACTGAATATAGAACCAGTTAATAAACTGTACAATACTAAATAAAGAAACAGTCAATAAACTGCAGAAAACTCGATAAAGAACCAGTCAATAAACTGTACAAAACTCAATAAAGAAACAGTCAATAAACTGTACAAAACTGAACAAAGAACCAATCAATAAACTGTACAAAATTCAACAAAGAAACAGTCAATAAACTGTAAAAAACTGAATGAAGAAACAGTCAATAAACTGTACAAAACTAAATGAAGAAACAGTCAATAAACTATACAAAACTCAATAAAGAAACAGTCAATAAACTGTACAAAACTCAATAAAGAACCAGTCAATAAACTGTACAAAACTCAATAAAGAAACAGTCAATAAACTGTACAAAACTAAATAAAGAAACAGTCAATAAACTGTACAAAACTAAATAAAGAAACAGTCAATAAACTGTACAAAACTCAATAAAGAACCAATCAATATACTGTACAAAACTCAATAAAGAAACAGCCGATAAACTGTACAACACTGAATAAAGAAACATTCAATAAACTGTACAAAACTCAATAAAGAACCAGTCAATAAACTGTACAAACCTCAATAAAGAAACAGTCAATAAACTTAACAAAACTTAAAAAAAGAACCAGTCTGTAAACTGTACACTACTGAAAAAAGAAACAGTCAATAAACTGTACAAAACTAAATGAAGAAACAGTCAATGAACTGTACAAAACTCAATAAAAAGCCAGTCAATAAACTGTACAAAACTCATAAAAGAACCAGTCAATAAACTGTACAAAACTCAATAAAGAACAAGTCAATAAACTGTACAAATCTAAATAAAGAAACAGTCAATAAACTGTACAAAACTAAATAAAGAAACAGTCGATAAACTGTACAAAACTGAATAAAGAAACAGTCAATAAACTGTACAAAACTCAATAAAGAAACAGTCGATAAACTTTACAAAACTAAATAAAGAAACAGTCAATAAACTTTACAAAACTGAATATAGAACCAGTTAATAAACTGTACAATACTAAATAAAGAAACAGTCAATAAACTGCAGAAAACTCGATAAAGAACCAGTCAATAAACTGTACAAAACTCAATAAAGAAACAGTCAATAAACTGTACAAAACTGAACAAAGAACCAATCAATAAACTGTACAAAACTCAACAAAGAAACAGTCAATAAACTGTACAAAACTAAATGAAGAAACAGTCAATAAACTTTACAAAACTTAATAAAGAAACAGTCGATAAACTGTACAAAACTGAATAAAGAAACAGTCAATAAACTGTTCACAACTCAATAAAGAACCAGTCAATAAACTGTACAAAACTCAATAAATAACCAGTCAATAAACTGCACAGAACTCAATAAAGAAACAGTCAATAAACTGTCCAAACCTAAATAAAAAAACAGTCAATAAACTGAACAAAACTGCATAAATAACCAGTCAATAAACTGTACAAAACTCAATAAAGAACCAGTCAATAAACTGTACAAAACTCAATAAATAACCAGTCAATAAACTGCACAAAACTCAATAAATAATCAGTCAATAAACTGTACAAAACTCAATAAAGAAACAGTCAATAAACTGTACAAAACTCAATAAAGAACAAAACTCAAAAAAAGAACCAGTCTGTAAACTGTACAATACGGAAAAAAGAAACAGTCAATAAACTGTACAAAACTAAATGAAGAAACAGTCAATAAACTGTACAAAACTCAATAAAAAACCAGTCAATAAACTGTACAAAACTCATAAAAGAACCAGTCAATAAACTGTACAAAACTCAATAAAGAACAAGTCAATAAACTGTACAAATCGAAATAAAGAAACAGTCAATAAACTGTACAAAACTAAATAAAGAAACAGTCAATAAACTGTACAAAACTGAATAAAGAAACAGTCAATAAACTGTACAAAACTAAATAAAGAACCAGTCAATAAACTGTACAAAACTAAATAAAGAAACAGTCAATAAACTGTAGAAAACTGAATATAGAACCAGTTAATAAACTGTACAATACTAAATAAAGAAACAGTCAATAAACTGCAGAAAACTCGATAAAGAACCAGTCAATAAACTGTTCAAAACTCAATAAAGAAACAGTCAATAAACTGTACAAAACTGAACAAAGGACCAATCAATAAACTGTACAAAACTCAACAAAGAAACAGTCTATAAACTGTACAAAACTGAATAAAGAAACAGTCAATAAACTGTACAAAACTAAATGAAGAAACAGTCAATAAATTATACAAAACTCAATAAAGAAACAGTCAATAAACTGTACAAACCTCAATAAAGAACCAGTCAATAAACTGTACAAAACTGAACAAAGAACCAGTCAATAAACTGTACAAAACTCAATAAAGAAACAGTCGATAAACTTTACAAAACTGAATAAAGAAACAGTCAATAAACTGTACAACACTGAATAAAGATCCAGTCAATATACTGTACAAAACTAAATAAAGAAACAGTCAATAAACTGCACAAAACGAAATAAAGAAACAGTCAATAAACTGTACAAAACTGAACAAAGAACCAGTCAATAAACTGTACAAAACTCAAAAAAGAAACAGTCAATAAACTGTACAAAAGTAAATAAAGAAACAGTTAATGAACTGTACACAACTCAACAAAGAAACAGTCAATAAACTGTACAAAACTGAATAAAGAAACAGTCAATAAACTGTACAAAACTAAATGAAGAAACAGTCAATAAACTATACAAAACTCAATAAAGAAACAGTCAATAAACTGTACAAAACTGAACAAAGAACCAGTTAATAAACTGTACAAAACTCAATAAAGAAACAGTCAATAAACTGTACAAAACTGAACAAAGAACCAATCAATAAACTCTACAAAACTCAACAAAGAAACAGTCAATATACTGTACAAAACTGAATAAAGAAACAGTCAATAAACTGTACAACACTGAATAAAGATCCCGTCAATAAACTGTACAAAATTAAATAAAGAAACAGTCAATAAACTGCACAAAACTAAATAAAGAAACAGTAAATAAACTGTACAAAACTGAACAAAGAACCAGTCAATAAACTGTACAAAAGTAAATAAAGAAACAGTTAATGAACTGTACACAACTCAACAAAGAAACAGTCAATAAACTGTACAAAACTGAATAAAGAAACAGTCAATAAACTGTACAAAACTAAATGAAGAAACAGTCAATAAACTGTACAAAACTCAATAAAGAAACAGTCAATAAACTGTACAAAACTAAATGAAGAAACAGTCAATAAACTTTACAAAACTTAATAAAGAAACAGTCGATAAACTGTACAAAACTGAATAAAGAAACAGTCAATAAACTGTTCACAACTCAATAAAGAACCAGTCAATAAACTGTACAAAACTCAATAAATAACCAGTCAATAAACTGTACAAAACTCAATAAAGAAACAGTCAATAAACTGTACAAACCTAAATAAAAAAACAGTCAATAAACTGAACAAAACTGAATAAATAACCAGTCAATAAACTGTACAAAACTCAATAAAGAACCAGTCAATAAACTGTACAAAACTCAATAAATAACCAGTCAATAAACTGTACAAAACTCAATAAATAACCAGTCAATAAACTGTACAAAACTCAATAAAGAAACAGTCAATAAACTGTACAAAACTCAATAAACAAACAGTCAATAAACTGAACAAAACTCAAAAAAAGAACCAGTCTGTAAACTGTACAATACGGAAAAAAGAAACAGTCAATAAACTGTACAAAACTAAATGAAGAAACAGTCAATAAACTGTACAAAACTCAATAAAAAACCAGTCAATAAACTGTACAAAACTCATAAAAGAACCAGTCAATAAACTGTACAAAACTCAATAAAGAACAAGTCAATAAACTGTACAAATCGAAATAAAGAAACAGTCAATAAACTGTACAAAACTAAATAAAGAAACAGTCAATAAACTGTACAAAACTGAATAAAGAAACAGTCAATAAACTGTACAAAACTAAATAAAGAACCAGTCAATAAACTGTACAAAACTAAATAAAGAAACAGTCAATAAACTGTAGAAAACTGAATATAGAACCAGTTAATAAACTGTACAATACTAAATAAAGAAACAGTCAATAAACTGCAGAAAACTCGATAAAGAACCAGTCAATAAACTGTTCAAAACTCAATAAAGAAACAGTCAATAAACTGTACAAAACTGAACAAAGGACCAATCAATAAACTGTACAAAACTCAACAAAGAAACAGTCAATAAACTGTACAAAACTAAATAAAGAAACAGTCAATAAACTGTACAAAACTAAATGAAGAAACAGTCAATAAATTATACAAAACTCAATAAAGAAACAGTCAATAAACTGTACAAACCTCAATAAAGAACCAGTCAATAAACTGTACAAAACTGAACAAAGAACCAGTCAATAAACTGTACAAAACTCAATAAAGAAACAGTCGATAAACTTTACAAAACTGAATAAAGAAACAGTCAATAAACTGTACAACACTGAATAAAGATCTAGTCAATATACTGTACAAAACTAAATAAAGAAACAGTCAATAAACTGCACAAAACGAAATAAAGAAACAGTCAATAAACTGTACAAAACTGAACAAAGAACCAGTCAATAAACTGTACAAAACTCAAAAAAGAAACAGTCAATAAACTGTACAAAAGTAAATAAAGAAACAGTTAATGAACTGTACACAACTCAACAAAGAAACAGTCAATAAACTGTACAAAACTGAATAAAGAAACAGTCAATAAACTGTACAAAACTAAATGAAGAAACAGTCAATAAACTATACAAAACTCAATAAAGAAACAGTCAATAAACTGTACAAAACTGAACAAAGAACCAGTCAATAAACTGTACAAAACTCAATAAAGAAACAGTCAATAAACTGTACAAAACTGAACAAAGAACCAATCAATAAACTCTACAAAACTCAACAAAGAAACAGTCAATATACTGTACAAAACTGAATAAAGAAACAGTCAATAAACTGTACAACACTGAATAAAGATCCCGTCAATAAACTGTACAAAATTAAATAAAGAAACAGTCAATAAACTGCACAAAACTAAATAAAGAAACAGTAAATAAACTGTACAAAACTGAACAAAGAACCAGTCAATAAACTGTACAAAAGTAAATAAAGAAACAGTTAATGAACTGTACACAACTCAACAAAGAAACAGTCAATAAACTGTACAAAACTGAATAAAGAAACAGTCAATAAACTGTACAAAACTAAATGAAGAAACAGTCAATAAACTGTACAAAACTCAATAAAGAAACAGTCAATAAACTGTACAAAACTAAATGAAGAAACAGTCAATAAACTATACAAAACTTAATAAAGAAACAGTCGATAAACTGTACAAAACTGAATAAAGAAACAGTCAATAAACTGTTCACAACTCAATAAAGAACCAGTCAATAAACTGTACAAAACTCAATAAATAACCAGTCAATAAACTGTACAAAACTCAATAAAGAAACAGTCAATAAACTGTACAAACCTAAATAAAAAAACAGTCAATAAACTGAACAAAACTGAATAAATAACCAGTCAATAAACTGTACAAAACTCAATAAAGAACCAGTCAATAAACTGTACAAAACTCAATAAATAACCAGTCAATAAACTGTACAAAACTCAATAAATAACCAGTCAATAAACTGTACAAAACTCAATAAAGAAACAGTCAATCAACTGTACAAACCTAAATAAAAAAACAGTCAATAAACTGAACAAAACTCAAAAAAAGAACCAGTCTGTAAACTGTACAATACGGAAAAAAGAAACAGTCAATAAACTGTACAAAACTAAATGAAGAAACAGTCAATAAACTGTACAAAACTCAATAAAAAACCAGTCAATAAACTGTACAAAACTCATAAAAGAACCAGTCAATAAACTGTACAAAACTCAATAAGGAACAAGTCAATAAACTGTACAAATCTAAATAAAGAAACAGTCAATAAACTGTACAAAACTAAATAAAGAAACAGTCAATAAACTGTACAAAACTAAATAAAGAAACAGTCAATAAACTGTACAAAACTAAATAAAGAACCAGTCAATAAACTGTACAAAACTAAATAAAGAAACAGTCAATAAACTGTAGAAAACTGAATATAAAACCAGTTAATAAACTGTACAATACTAAATAAAGAAACAGTCAATAAACTGCAGAAAACTCGATAAAGAACCAGTCAATAAACTGTTCAAAACTCAATAAAGAAACAGTCAATAAACTGTACAAAACTGAACAAAGGACCAATCAATAAACTGTACAAAACTCAACAAAGAAACAGTCAATAAACTGTACAAAACTGAATAAAGAAACAGTCAATAAACTGTGCAAAACTAAATGAAGAAACAGTCAATAAACTATACAAAACTCAATAAAGAAACAGTCAATAAACTGTACAAACCTCAATAAAGAACCAGACAATAAACTGTACAAAACTGAACAAAGAACCAGTCAATAAACTGTACAAAACTCAATAAAGAAACAGTCGATAAACTTTACAAAACTGAATAAAGAAACAGTCAATGAACTGTACAACACTGAATAAAGATCCAGTCAATATACTGTACAAAACTAAATAAAGAAACAGTCAATAAACTGCACAAAACGAAATAAAGAAACAGTCAATAAACTTTACAAAACTGAACAAAGAACCAGTCAATAAACTGTACAAAACTCAAAAAAGAAACAGTCAATAAACTGTACAAAAGTAAATAAAGAAACAGTTAATGAACTGTACACAACTCAACAAAGAAACAGTCAATAAACTGTACAAAACTGAATAAAGAAACAGTCAATAAACTGTACAAAACTAAATGAAGAAACAGTCAATAAACTATACAAAACTCAATAAAGAATCAGTCAATAAACTGTACAAAACTGAACAAAGAACCAGTCAATAAACTGTACAAAACTCAATAAAGAAACAGTCAATAAACTGTACAAAACTGAACAAAGAACCAATCAATAAACTCTACAAAACTCAACAAAGAAACAGTCAATATACTGTACAAAACTGAATAAAGAAACAGTCAATAAACTGTACAAACTAAATGAAGAAACAGTCAATAAACTATACAAAACTCAATAAAGAAACAGTCAATAAACTGTACAAAACTCAATAAAGAACCAGTCAATAAACTGTACAAAACTCAATAAAGAAACAGTCAATAAACTGTACAAAAGTAAATAAAGAAACAGTCAATAAACTGTACAAACCTCAATAAAGAACCAGTCAATAAACTGTACAAAACTGAACAAAGAACCAGTCAATAAACTGTACAAAACTAAATAAAGAAACAGTCAATAAACTGTACAAAACTGAATATAGAACCAGTTAATAAACTGTACAATACTAAATAAAGAAACAGTCAATAAACTGCAGAAAACTCGATAAAGAACCAGTCAATTAACTGTACAAAACTCAATAACGAAACAGTCAATAAACTGTACAAAACTGAACAAAGAACCAATCAATAAACTATACCAAATTCAACAAAGAAACAGTCAATAAACTGTACAAAACTGAATAAAGAAACAGTCAATAAACTGTACAAAACTAAATAAAGAAACAGTCAATAAACTGTACAAAACTGAATAAAGAAACAGTCAATAAACTGTACAAAGCTAAATAAAGAACCAGTCAATAAACTGTACATAACTAAATAAAGAAACAGTCAATAAACTGTAGAGAACTGAATATAGAACCAGTTAATAAACTGTACAATACTAAATAAAGAAACAGTCAATAAACTGCAGAAAACTCGATAAAGAACCAGTCAATAAACTGTACAAAACTCAATAAAGAAACAGTCAATAAACTGTACAAAACTGAACAAAGAACCAATCAATAAACTGTACAAAACTCAACAAAGAAACAGTCAATAAACTGTACAAAACTGAATAAAGAAACAGTCAATAAACTGTACAAAACTAAATGAAGAAACAGTCAATAAATTATACAAAACTCAATAAAGAAACAGTCAATAAACTGTACAAAACTCAATAAAGAACCAGTCAATAAACTGTACAAAACTCAATAAAGAAACAGAAAATAAACTGTACAAAAATAAACAAAGAAACAGTCAATAAACTGTACAAAAGTAAATAAAGAAACAGTCAATAAACTATACAAACCTCAATAAAGAACCAGTCAATAAACTGTACAAAACTGAACAAAGAACCAGTCAATAAACTGTACAACACTGAATAAAGATCCCGTCAATAAACTGTACAAAATTAAATAAAGAAACAGTCAATAAACTGCACAAAACTAAATAAAGAAACAGTAAATAAACTGTACAAAACTGAACAAAGAACCAGTCAATAAACTGTACAAAACTCAATAAAGAAACAGTCGATAAACTTTACAAAACTGAAGAAAGAAACAGTCAATAAACTGTACAACACTGAATAAAGATCCCGTCAATAAACTGTACAAAATTAAATAAAGAAACAGTCAATAAACTGCACAAAACTAAATAAAGAAACAGTAAATAAACTGTACAAAACTGAACAAAGAACCAGTCAATAAACTGTACAAAAGTAAATAAAGAAACAGTTAATGAACTGTACACAACTCAACAAAGAAACAGTCAATAAACTGTACAAAACTGAATAAAGAAACAGTCAATAAACTGTACAAAACTAAATGAAGAAACAGTCAATAAACTGTACAAAACTAAATAAAGAAACAGTCAATAAATTATACAAAACTCAATAAAGAAACAGTCAATAAACTGTACAAAACTCAATAAAGAACCAGTCAATAAACTGTACAAAACTCAATAAAGAAACAGACAATAAACTGTACAAAAATAAACAAAGAAACAGTCAATAAACTGTACAAAAGTAAATAAAGAAACAGTCAATAAACTATACAAACCTCAATAAAGAACCAGTCAATAATCTGTACAAAACTGAACAAAGAACCAGTCAATAAACTGTACAACACTGAATAAAGATCCCGTCAATAAACTGTACAAAATTAAATAAAGAAACAGTCAATAAACTGCACAAAACTAAATAAAGAAACAGTAAATAAACTGTACAAAACTGAACAAAGAACCAGTCAATAAACTGTACAAAACTCAATAAAGAAACAGTAGATAAACTTTACAAAACTGAATAAAGAAACAGTCAATAAACTGTACAACACTGAATAAAGATCCCGTCAATAAACTGTACAAAATTAAATAAAGAAACAGTCAATAAACTGCACAAAACTAAATAAAGAAACAGTAAATAAACTGTACAAAACTGAACAAAGAACCAGTCAATAAACTGTACACAAGTAAATAAAGAAACAGTTAATGAACTGTACACAACTCAACAAAGAAACAGTCAATAAACTGTACAAAACTGAATAAAGAAACAGTCAATAAACTGTACAAAACTAAATGAAGAAACAGTCAATAAACTGTACAAAACTCAATAAAGAAACAGTCAATAAACTGTACAAAACTGAACAAAGAACCAGTCAATAAACTGTACAAAACCCAATAAAGAAACAGTCAATAAACTGTACAAAACTGAACAAAGAACCAATTAATAAACTGTACAAAATTCAACAAAGAAACGGTCAATAAACTGTACAAAACTGAATAAAGAAACAGTCAATAAACTGTACAAAACTAAATGAAGAAACAGTCAATAAACTATACAAAACTCAATAAAGAAACAGTCAATAAACTGTACAAAACTCAATAAAGAACCAGTCAATAAACTGTACAAAACTCAATAAAGAAACAGTCAATAAACTGTACAAAAGTAAATAAAGAAACAGTCAATAAACTGTACAAACCTCAATAAAGAACCAGTCAATAAACTGTACAAAACTGAACAAAGAACCAGTCAATAAACTGTACAAAACTCAATAAAGAAACAGTCGATAAACTTTACAAAACTGAATAAAGAAACAGTCAATAAACTGTACAAAACTAAATAAAGAAACAGTCAATAAACTATACAACACTGAATAAAGATCCAGTCAATAAACTGTACAAAACTCAATAAAGAAACAGTCGATAAACTTTACAAAACTAAATAAAGAAACAGTCAGTAAACTGTACAAAACTGAATATAGAACCAGTTAATAAACTGTACAATACTAAATAAAGAAACAGTCAATAAACTGCAGAAAACTCGATAAAGAACCAGTCAATAAACTGTACAAAACTCAATAACGAAACAGTCAATAAACTGTACAAAACTGAACAAAGAACCAATCAATAAACTGTACAAAATTCAACAAAGAAACAGTCAATAAACTGTAAAAAACTGAATAAAGAAACAGTCAATAAACTGTACAAAACTAAATGAAGAAACAGTCAATAAACTATACAAAACTCAATAAAGAAACAGTCAATAAACTGTACAAAACTCAATAAAGAACCAGTCAATAAACTGTACAAAACTCAATAAAGAAACAGTCAATAAACTGTACAAAACTAAATAAAGAAACAGTCAATAAACTGTACAAAAGTAAATAAAGAAACAGTCAATAAACTGTACAAACCTCAATAAAGAACCAGTCAATAAACTGTACAAAACGGAACAAAGAACCAGTCAATAAACTGTACAAAACTCAAGAAAGAAACAGTCGATAAACTTTACAAAACTGAATAAAGAAACAGTCAATAAACTGTACAAAACTAAATAAAGAAACAGTCAATAAACTATACAACACTGAATAAAGATCCAGTCAATAAACTGTACAAAACTACATAAAGAAACAGTCAATAAACTGCACAAAACTAAATAAAGAAACAGTCAATAAACTGTACAAAACTGAACAAAAACCAGTCAATAAACTGTACAAAACTCAATAAAGAAACAGTCAATAAACTGTACATAACTGAATAAAGAAACAGTCAATAAACTGTACAAAACTAAATGAAGAAACAGTCAATAAACTATACAAAACTGAATAAAGAACCAGTCAATAAACTGTACAAAACTCAATAAAGAACCAGTCAATAAACTGTACAAAACTCAATAAAGAACCAGTCAATAAACTGTACAAAACTCAATAAAGAAACAGTCAATAAACTGAACAAAACTCAAAAAAGAACCAGTCTGTAAACTGTACAAAACTGAAAAAAGAAACAGTCAATAAACTTTACAAAACTAAATAAAGAAACAGTCAATAAACTGAACAAAACTGAATATAGAACCAGTAAATAAACTGTACAATACAAAATAAAGAAACAGTCACTAAACTGCAGAAAACTCGATAAAGAACAAGTCAATAAACTTTACAAACCTGAATAAAGAAACAGTCAATAAACTGTACAAAACTAAATGAAGAAACAGTCAATAAACTATACAAAACTCAATAAAGAAGAAGTAAATAAACTGTACAAAACTCAATAAAGAACCAGTCAATAAACTGTACAAAACTAAATAAAGAAACAGTCAATAAACTGTACAAAACTCAATAAAGAAACAGTCAATAAACTGTACAAAAGTAAATAAAGAAACAGTCAATAAACTGTACAAACCTCAATAAAGAACCAGTCAATAAACTGTACAAAACTGAACAAAGAACCAGTCAATAAACTGTACAAAACTCAATAAAGAAACAGTCGATAAACTTTACAAAACTGAATAAAGAAACAGTCAATAAACTGTACAAAACTAAATAAAGAAACAGTCAATAAACTATACAACACTGAATAAAGATCCAGTCAATAAACTGTACAAAACTCAATAAAGAAACAGTCGATAAACTTTACAAAACTAAATAAAGAAACAGTCAATAAACTGTACAAAACTGAATATAGAACCAGTTAATAAACTGTACAATAATAAATAAAGAAACAGTCAATAAACTGTACAAAACTCAATAAAGAAACAGTCAATAAACTGTACAAAACTGAACAAAGAACCAGTCAATAAACTGTACAAAACCCAATAAAGAAACAGTCAATAAACTGTACAAAACTGAACAAAGAACCAATTAATAAACTGTACAAAATTCAACAAAGAGACGGTCAATAAACTGTACAAAACTGAATAAAGAAACAATCAATAAACTGTACAAAACTAAATAAAGAAACAGTCAATAAACAATACAAAACTCGATAAAGAAACAGTCAATAAACTGTACAAAACTCAATAAAAAACCAGTCAATAAACTGTACAAAACTCAATAAAGAAACAGTCAATAAACTGTACAAAAGTAAATAAAGAAACAGTCAATAAACTGTACAAACCTCAATAAAGAACCAGTCAATAAACTGTACAAAACTGAACAAAGAACCAGTCAATAAACTGTACAAAACTCAATAAAGAAACAGTCGATAAACTTTACAAAACTGAATAAAGAAACAGTCAATAAACTGTACAAAACTAAATAAAGAAACAGTCAATAAACTGTACAAAACTGAACAAAGAACCAGTCAATAAACTGTACAAAACTCAATAAAGAAACAGTCGATAAACTTTACAAAACTGAATAAAGAAACAGTCAATAAACTGTACAACACTGAATAAAGATCCCGTCAATAAACTGTTCAAAATTAAATAAAGAAACAGTCAATAAACTGCACAAAACTAAATAAAGAAACAGTAAATAAACTGTACAAAACTGAACAAAGAACCAGTCAATAAACTGTACAAAACTCAATAAAGAAACAGTCAATAAACTGTACAAAAGTAAATAAAGAAACAGTTAATGAACTGTACACAACTCAACAAAGAAACAGTCAATAAACTGTACAAAACTGAATAAAGAAACAGTCAATAAACTGTACAAAACTAAATAAAGAAACAGTCAATAAACTGTACAAAACTCAATAAAGAAACAGTCAATAAACTGTACAAAACTGAACAAAGAACCAGTCAATAAACTGTACAAAACCCAATAAAGAAACAGTCAATAAACTGTACAAAACTGAACAAAGAACCAATTAATAAACTGTACAAAATTCAACAAAGAAACGGTCAATAAACTGTACAAAACTTAATAAAGAAACAGTCAATAAACTGTACAAAACTAAATGAAGAAACAGTCAATAAACTATACAAAACTCAATAAAGAAACAGTCAATAAACTGTACAAAACTCAACAAAGAACCAGTCAATAAACTGTACAAAACTCAATAAAGAAACAGTCAATAAACTGTACAAAAGTAAATAAAGAAACAGTCAATAAACTGTACAAACCTCAATAAAGAACCAGTCAATAAACTGTACAAAACTGAACAAAGAACCAGTCAATAAACTGTACAAAACTCAATAAAGAAACAGTCGATAAACTTTACAAAACTGAATAAAGAAACAGTCAATAAACTGTACAAAACTAAATAAAGAAACAGTCAATAAACTATACAACACTGAATAAAGATCCAGTCAATAAACTGTACAAAACTCAATAAAGAAACAGTCGATAAACTTTACAAAACTAAATAAAGAAACAGTCAATAAACTGTACAAAACTGAATATAGAACCAGTTAATAAACTGTACAATACTAAATAAAGAAACAGTCAATAAACTGTACAAAACTCAATAAAGAAACAGTCAATAAACTGTACAAAACTGAACAAAGAACCAATCAATAAACTGTACAAAATTCAACAAAGAAACAGTCAATAAACTGTAAAAAACTGAATGAAGAAACAGTCAATAAACTGTACAAAACTAAATGAAGAAACAGTCAATAAACTATACAAAACTCAATAAAGAAACAGTCAATAAACTGTACAAAACTCAATAAAGAACCAGTCAATAAACTGTACAAAACTCAATAAAAAAACAGTCAATAAACTGTACAAAACTAAATAAAGAAACAGTCAATAAACTGTACAAAACTAAATAAAGAAATAGTCAATAAACTGTACAAAACTCAATAAAGAACCAATCAATATACTGTACAAAACTCAATAAAGAAACAGCCGATAAACTGTACAACACTGAATAAAGAAACATTCAATAAACTGTACAAAACTCAATAAAGAACCAGTCAATAAACTGTACAAAACTCAATAAATAACCAGTCAATAAACTGTACAAACCTCAATAAAGAAACAGTCAATAAACTGAACAAAACTCAAAAAAAGAACCAGTCTGTAAACTGTACACTACTGAAAAAAGAAACGGTCAATAAACTGTACAAAACTAAATGAAGAAACAGTCAATGAACTGTACAAAACTCAATAAAAAGCCAGTCAATAAACTGTACAAAACTCATAAAAGAACCAGTCAATAAACTGTACAAAACTCAATAAAGAACAAGTCAATAAACTGTATAAATCTAAATAAAGAAACAGTCAATAAACTGTACAAAACTCAATAAAGAAACAGTCAATAAACTGTACAAAACTGAACAAAGAACCAGTCAATAAACTGTACAAAACCCAATAAAGAAACAGTCAATAAACTGTACAAAACTGAACAAAGAACCAATTAATAAACTGTACAAAATTCAACAAAGAAACGGTCAATAAACTGTACAAAACTGAATAAAGAAACAGTCAATAAACTGTACAAAACTAAATGAAGAAACAGTCAATAAACAATACAAAACTCAATAAAGAAACAGTCAATAAACTGTACAAAACTCAATAAAGAACCAGTCAATAAAGTGTACAAAACTGAACAAAGAACCAGTCAATAAACTGTACAAAACTCAATAAAGAAACATTCGATAAACTTTACAAAACTGAATAAAGAAACAGTCAATAAACTGTACAAAACTAAATGAAGAAACAGTCAATAAACTGTACAAAAGTAAATAAAGAAACAGTCAATAAACTGTACAAACCTCAATAAAGAACCAGTCAATAAACTGTACAAAACTGAACAAAGAACCAGTCAATAAACTGTACAAAACTGAACAAAGAACCAATTAATAAACTGTACAAAATTCAACAAAGAAACGGTCAATAAACTGTACAAAACTGAATAAAGAAACAGTCAATAAACTGTACAAAACTGAACAAAGAACCAATTAATAAACTGTACAAAATTCAACAAAGAAACGGTCAATAAACTGTACAAAACTGAATAAAGAAACAGTCAATAAACAATACAAAACTCAATAAAGAAACAGTCAATAAACTGTACAACACTCAATAAAGAACCAGTCAATAAACTGTACAAAACTCAATAAAGAAACAGTCAATAAACTGTACAAAAGTAAATAAAGAAACAGTCAATAAACTGTACAAACCTCAATAAAGAACCAGTCAATAAACTGTACAAAACTGAACAAAGAACCAGTCAATAAACTGTACAAAACTCAATAAAGAAACATTCGATAAACTTTACAAAACTGAATAAAGAAACAGTCAATAAACTGTACAAAACTAAATAAAGAAACAGTCAATAAACTGTACAAAACTGAACAAAGAACCAGTCAATAAACTGTACAAAACTCAATAAAGAAACAGTCGATAAACTTTACAAAACTGAATAAAGAAGCAGTCAATAAACTGTACAACACTGAATAAAGATCCCGTCAATAAACTGTACAAAATTAAATGAAGAAACAGTCAATAAACTTCACAAAACTAAATAAAGAAACAGTAAATAAACTGTACAAAACTGAACAAAGAACCAGTCAATAAACTGTACAAAACTCAATAAAGAAACAGTCAATAAACTGTACAAAAGTAAATAAAGAAACAGTTAATGGACTGTACACAACTCAACAAAGAAACAGTCAATAAACTGTACAAAACTGAATAAAGAAACAGTCAATAAACTGTACAAAACTAAATGAAGAAACAGTCAATAAACTGTACAAAACTCAATAAAGAAACAGTCAATAAACTGTACAAAACTGAACAAAGAACCAGTCAATAAACTGTACAAAACCCAATAAAGAAACAGTCAATAAACTGTACAAAACTGAACAAAGAACCAATTAATAAACTGTACAAAATTCAACAAAGAAACGGTCAATAAACTGTACAAAACTAAATGAAGAAACAGTCAATAAACTATACAAAACTCAATAAAGAAACAGTCAATAAACTGTACAAAACTCAATAAAGAACCAGTCAATAAACTGTACAAAACTCAATAAAGAAACAGTCAATAAACTGTACAAAAGTAAATAAAGAAACAGTCAATAAACTGTACAAACCTCAATAAAGAAACAGTCAATAAACTGTACAAACCTCAATAAAGAACCAGTCAATAAACTGTACAAAACTGAACAAAGAACCAGTCAATAAACTGTACAAAACTGAACAAAGAACCAGTCAATAAACTGTACAAAACTCAATAAAGAAACATTCGATAAACTTTACAAAACTGAATAAAGAAACAGTCAATAAACTGTACAAAACTGAACAAAGAACCAGTCAATAAACTGTACAAAACTGAACAAAGAACCAATTAATAAACTGTACAAAATTCAACAAAGAAACGGTCAATAAACTGTACAAAACTGAATAAAGAAACAGTCAATAAACTGTACAAAACCCAATAAAGAAACAGTCAATAAACTGTACAAAACTGAACAAAGAACCAATTAATAAACTGTACAAAATTCAACAAAGAAACGGTCAATAAACTGTACAAAACTGAATAAAGAAACAGTCAATAAACAATACAAAACTCAATAAAGAAACAGTCAATAAACTGTACAACACTCAATAAAGAACCAGTCAATAAACTGTACAAAACTCAATAAAGAAACAGTCAATAAACTGTACAAAAGTAAATAAAGAAACAGTCAATAAACTGTACAAAACTCAATAAAGAACCAGTCAATAAACTGTACAAAACTGAACAAAGAACCAGTCAATAAACTGTACAAAACTCAATAAAGAAACATTCGATAAACTTTACAAAACTGAATAAAGAAACAGTCAATAAACTGTACAAAACTAAATAAAGAAACAGTCAATAAACTGTACAAAACTGAACAAAGAACCAGTCAATAAACTGTACAAAACTCAATAAAGAAACAGTCGATAAACTTTACAAAACTGAATAAAGAAGCAGTCAATAAACTGTACAACACTGAATAAAGATCCCGTCAATAAACTGTACAAAATTAAATAAAGAAACAGTCAATAAACTTCACAAAACTAAATAAAGAAACAGTAAATAAACTGTACAAAACTGAACAAAGAACCAGTCAATAAACTGTACAAAACTCAATAAAGAAACAGTCAATAAACTGTACAAAAGTAAATAAAGAAACAGTTAATGGACTGTACACAACTCAACAAAGAAACAGTCAATAAACTGTACAAAACTGAATAAAGAAACAGTCAATAAACTGTACAAAACTAAATGAAGAAACAGTCAATAAACTGTACAAAACTCAATAAAGAAACAGTCAATAAACTGTACAAAACTGAACAAAGAACCAGTCAATAAACTGTACAAAACCCAATAAAGAAACAGTCAATAAACTGTACAAAACTGAACAAAGAACCAATTAATAAACTGTACAAAATTCAACAAAGAAACGGTCAATAAACTGTACAAAACTAAATGAAGAAACAGTCAATAAACTATACAAAACTCAATAAAGAAACAGTCAATAAACTGTACAAAACTCAATAAAGAACCAGTCAATAAACTGTACAAAACTCAATAAAGAAACAGTCAATAAACTGTACAAAAGTAAATAAAGAAACAGTCAATAAACTGTACAAACCTCAATAAAGAACCAGTCAATAAACTGTACAAAACTGAACAAAGAACCAGTCAATAAACTGTACAAAACTCAATAAAGAAACAGTCGATAAACTTTACAAAACTGAATAAAGAAACAGTCAATAAACTGTACAAAACTAAATAAAGAAACAGTCAATAAACTCTACAACACTGAATAAAGATCCAGTCAATAAACTGTACAAAACTCAATAAAGAAACAGTCGATAAACTTTACAAAACTAAATAAAGAAACAGTCAATAAACTGTACAAAACTGAATATAGAACCAGTTAATAAACTGTACAATACTAAATAAAGAAACAGTCAATAAACTGCAGAAAACTCGATAAAGAACCAGTCAATAAACTGTACAAAACTCAATAACGAAACAGTCAATAAACTGTACAAAACTGAACAAAGAACCAATCAATAAACTGTACAAAATTCAACAAAGAAACAGTCAATAAACTGTAAAAAACTGAATGAAGAAACAGTCAATAAACTGTACAAAACTAAATGAAGAAACAGTCAATAAACTATACAAAACTCAATAAAGAAACAGTCAATAAACTGTACAAAACTCAATAAAGAACCAGTCAATAAACTGTACAAAACTCAATAAAGAAACAGTCAATAAACTGTACAAAACTAAATAAAGAAACAGTCAATAAACTGTACAAAACTAAATAAAGAAACAGTCAATAAACTGTACAAAACTCAATAAAGAACCAATCAATATACTGTACAAAACTCAATAAAGAAACAGCCGATAAACTGTACAACACTGAATAAAGAAACATTCAATAAACTGTACAAAACTCAATAAAGAACCAGTCAATAAACTGTACAAACCTCAATAAAGAAACAGTCAATAAACTTAACAAAACTCAAAAAAAGAACCAGTCTGTAAACTGTACACTACTGAAAAAAGAAACAGTCAATAAACTGTACAAAACTAAATGAAGAAACAGTCAATGAACTGTACAAAACTCAATAAAAAGCCAGTCAATAAACTGTACAAAACTCATAAAAGAACCAGTCAATAAACTGTACAAAACTCAATAAAGAACAAGTCAATAAACTGTACAAATCTAAATAAAGAAACAGTCAATAAACTGTACAAAACTAAATAAAGAAACAGTCGATAAACTGTACAAAACTGAATAAAGAAACAGTCAAAAAACTGTACAAAACTCAATAAAGAAACAGTCGATAAACTTTACAAAACTAAATAAAGAAACAGTCAATAAACTTTACAAAACTGAATATAGAACCAGTTAATAAACTGTACAATACTAAATAAAGAAACAGTCAATAAACTGCAGAAAACTCGATAAAGAACCAGTCAATAAACTGTACAAAACTCAATAAAGAAACAGTCAATAAACTGTACAAAACTGAACAAAGAACCAATCAATAAACTGTACAAAACTCAACAAAGAAACAGTCAATAAACTGTACAAAACTAAATGAAGAAACAGTCAATAAACTTTGCAAAACTTAATAAAGAAACAGTCGATAAACTGTACAAAACTGAATAAAGAAACAGTCAATAAACTGTTCACAACTCAATAAAGAACCAGTCAATAAACTGTACAAAACTCAATAAATAACCAGTCAATAAACTGTACAGAACTCAATAAAGAAACAGTCAATAAACTGTACAAACCTAAATAAAAAAACAGTCAATAAACTGAACAAAACTGAATAAATAACCAGTCAATAAACTGTACAAAACTCAATAAAGAACCAGTCAATAAACTGTACAAAACTCAATAAATAACCAGTCAATAAACTGTACAAAACTCAATAAATAACCAGTCAATAAACTGTACAAAACTCAATAAAGAAACAGTCAATAAACTGTACAAACCTAAATAAAAAAACAGTCAATAAACTGAACAAAACTCAAAAAAAGAACCAGTCTGTAAACTGTACAATACGGAAAAAAGAAACAGTCAATAAACTGTACAAAACTAAATGAAGAAACATTCAATAAACTGTACAAAACTCAATAAAAAACCAGTCAATAAACTGTACAAAACTCATAAAAGAACCAGTCAATAAACTGTACAAAACTCAATAAAGAACAAGTCAATAAACTGTACAAATCGAAATAAAGAAACAGTCAATAAACTGTACAAAACTAAATAAAGAAACAGTCAATAAACTGTACAAAACTGAATAAAGAAACAGTCAATAAACTGTACAAAACTAAATAAAGAACCAGTCAATAAACTGTACAAAACTAAATAAAGAAACAGTCAATAAACTGTAGAAAACTGAATATAGAACCAGTTAATAAACTGTACAATACTAAATAAAGAAACAGTCAATAAACTGCAGAAAACTCGATAAAGAACCAGTCAATAAACTGTTCAAAACTCAATAAAGAAACAGTCAATAAACTGTACAAAACTGAACAAAGGACCAATCAATAAACTGTACAAAACTCAACAAAGAAACAGTCAATAAACTGTACAAAACTGAATAAAGAAACAGTCAATAAACTGTACAAAACTAAATGAAGAAACAGTCAATAAATTATACAAAACTCAATAAAGAAACAGTCAATAAACTGTACAAACCTCAATAAAGAACCAGTCAATAAACTGTACAAAACTGAACAAAGAACCAGTCAATAAACTGTACAAAACTCAATAAAGAAACAGTCGATAAACTTTACAAAACTGAATAAAGAAACAGTCAATAAACTGTACAACACTGAATAAAGATCCAGTCAATATACTGTACAAAACTAAATAAAGAAACAGTCAATAAACTGCACAAAACGAAATAAAGAAACAGTCAATAAACTGTACAAAACTGAACAAAGAACCAGTCAATAAACTGTACAAAACTCAAAAAAGAAACAGTCAATAAACTGTACAAAAGTAAATAAAGAAACAGTTAATGAACTGTACACAACTCAACAAAGAAACAGTCAATAAACTGTACAAAACTGAATGAAGAAACAGTCAATAAACTGTACAAAACTAAATGAAGAAACAGTCAATAAACTATACAAAACTCAATAAAGAAACAGTCAATAAACTGTACAAAACTGAACAAAGAACCAGTCAATAAACTGTACAAAACTCAATAAAGAAACAGTCAATAAACTGTACAAAACTGAACAAAGAACCAATCAATAAACTCTACAAAACTCAACAAAGAAACAGTCAATATACTGTACAAAACTGAATAAAGAAACAGTCAATAAACTGTACAAACTAAATGAAGAAACAGTCAATAAACTATACAAAACTCAATAAAGAAACAGTCAATAAACTGTAGAAAACTCAATAAAGAACCAGTCAATAAACTGTACAAAACTCAATAAAGAAACAGTCAATAAACTGTACAAAAGTAAATAAAGAAACAGTCAATAAACTGTACAAACCTCAATAAAGAACCAGTCAATAAACTGTACAAAACTGAATATAGAACCAGTTAATAAACTGTACAATACTAAATAAAGAAACAGTCAATAAACTGCAGAAAACTCGATAAAGAACCAGTCAATTAACTGTACAAAACTCAATAACGAAACAGTCAATAAACTGTACAAAACTGAACAAAGAACCAATCAATAAACTCTACCAAATTCAACAAAGAAACAGTCAATAAACTGTACAAAACTGAATAAAGAAACAGTCAATAAACTGTACAAAACTAAATAAAGAAACAGTCAATAAACTGTACAAAACTGAATAAAGAAACAGTCAATAAACTGTACAAAGCTAAATAAAGAACCAGTCAATAAACTGTACATAACTAAATAAAGAAACAGTCAATAAACTGTAGAGAACTGAATATAGAACCAGTTAATAAACTGTACAATACTAAATAAAGAAACAGTCAATAAACTGCAGAAAACTCGATAAAGAACCAGTCAATAAACTGTACAAAACTCAATAAAGAAACAGTCAATAAACTGTACAAAACTGAACAAAGAACCAATCAATAAACTGTACAAAACTCAACAAAGAAACAGTAAATAAACAGTACAAAACTGAATAAAGAAACAGTCAATAAACTGTACAAAACTAAATGAAGAAACAGTCAATAAATTATACAAAACTCAATAAAGAAACAGTCAATAAACTGTACAAAACTCAATAAAGAACCAGTCAATAAACTGTACAAAACTCAATAAAGAAACAGACAATAAAATGTACAAAAATAAACAAAGAAACAGTCAATAAACTGTACAAAAGTAAATAAAGAAACAGTCAATAAACTATACAAACCTCAATAAAGAACCAGTCAATAAACTGTACAAAACTGAACAAAGAACCAGTCAATAAACTGTACAACACTGAATAAAGATCCCGTCAAAAAACTGTACAAAATTAAATAAAGAAACAGTCAATAAACTGCACAAAACTAAATAAATAAACAGTAAATAAACTGTACAAAACTGAACAAAGAACCAGTCAATAAACTGTACAAAACTCAATAAAGAAACAGTCGATAAACTTTACAAAACTGAATAAAGAAACAGTCAATAAACTGTACAACACTGAATAAAGATCCCGTCAATAAACTGTACAAAATTAAATAAAGAAACAGTCAATAAACTGCACAAAACTAAATAAAGAAACAGTAAATAAACTGTACAAAACTGAACAAAGAACCAGTCAATAAACTGTACAAAAGTAAATAAAGAAACAGTTAATGAACTGTACACAACACAACAAAGAAACAGTCAATAAACTGTACAAAACTGAATAAAGAAACAGTCAATAAACTGTACTAAACTAAATGAAGAAACAGTCAATAAACTGTACAAAACTCAATAAAGAAACAGTCAATAAACTGTACAAAACTAAATGAAGAAACAGTCAATAAACTTTACAAAACTTAATAAAGAAACAGTCGATAAACTGTACAAAACTGAATAAAGAAACAGTCAATAAACTGTTCACAACTCAATAAAGAACCAGTCAATAAACTGTACAAAACTAAATAAATAACCAGTCAATAAACTGTACAAAACTCAATAAAGAAACAGTCAATAAACTGTACAAACCTAAATAAAAAAACAGTCAATAAACTGAACAAAACTGAATAAATAACCAGTCAATAAACTGTACAAAACTCAATAAAGAACCAGTCAATAAACTGTACAAAACTCAATAAATAACCAGTCAATAAACTGTACAAAACTCAATAAATAACCAGTCAATAAACTGTACAAAACTAAATAAAGAAACAGTCAATAAACTGTACAAACCTAAATAAAAAAACAGTCAATAAACTGAACAAAACTCAAAAAAAGAACCAGTCTGTAAACTGTACAATACGGAAAAAAGAAACAGTCAATAAACTGTACAAAACTAAATGAAGAAACAGTCAATAAACTGTACAAAACTCAATAAAAAACCAGTCAATAAACTGTACAAAACTCATAAAAGAACCAGTCAATAAACTGTACAAAACTCAATAAAGAACAAGTCAATAAACTGTACAAATCTAAATAAAGAAACAGTCAATAAACTGTACAAAACTAAATAAAGAAACAGTCAATAAACTGTACAAAACTGAATAAAGAAACAGTCAATAAACTGTACAAAACTAAATAAAGAACCAGTCAATAAACTGTACAAAACTAAATAAAGAAACAGTCAATAAACTGTAGAAAACTGAATATAGAACCAGTTAATAAACTGTACAATACTAAATAAAGAAACAGTCAATAAACTGCAGAAAACTCGATAAAGAACCAGTCAATAAACTGTTCAAAACTCAATAAAGAAACAGTCAATAAACTGTACAAAACTGAACAAAGGACCAATCAATAAACTGTACAAAACTCAACAAAGAAACAGTCAATAAACTGTACAAAACTGAATAAAGAAACAGTCAATAAACTGTACAAAACTAAATGAAGAAACAGTCAATAAACTATACAAAACTCAATAAAGAAACAGTCAATAAACTGTACAAACCTCAATAAAGAACCAGTCAATAAACTGTACAAAACTGAACAAAGAACCAGTCAATAAACTGTACAAAACTCAATAAAGAAACAGTCGATAAACTTTACAAAACTGAATAAAGAAACAGTCAATGAACTGTACAACACTGAATAAAGATCCAGTCAATATACTGTACAAAACTAAATAAAGAAACAGTCAATAAACTGCACAAAACGAAATAAAGAAACAGTCAATAAACTGTACAAAACTGAACAAAGAACCAGTCAATAAACTGTACAAAACTCAAAAAAGAAACAGTCAATAAACTGTACAAAAGTAAATAAAGAAACAGTTAATGAACTGTACACAACTCAACAAAGAAACAGTCAATAAACTGTACAAAACTGAATAAAGAAACAGTCAATAAACTGTACAAAACTAAATGAAGAAACAGTCAATAAACTATACAAAACTCAATAAAGAAACAGTCAATAAACTGTACAAAACTGAACAAAGAACCAGTCAATAAACTGTACAAAACTCAATAAAGAAACAGTCAATAAACTGTACAAAACTGAACAAAGAACCAATCAATAAACTCTACAAAACTCAACAAAGAAACAGTCAATATACTGTACAAAACTGAATAAAGAAACAGTCAATAAACTGTACAAACTCAATAAAGAAACAGTCAATAAACTATACAAAACTCAATAAAGAAACAGTCAATAAACTGTACAAAACTCAATAAAGAACCAGTCAATAAACTGTACAAAACTCAATAAAGAAACAGTCAATAAACTGTACAAAAGTAAATAAAGAAACAGTCAATAAACTGTACAAACCTCAATAAAGAACCAGTCAATAAACTGTACAAAACTGACCAAAGAACCAGTCAATAAACTGTACAAAACTAAATAAAGAAACAGTCAATAAACTGTACAAAACTGAATATAGAACCAGTTAATAAACTGTACAATACTAAATAAAGAAACAGTCAATAAACTGCAGAAAACTCGATAAAGAACCAGTCAATTAACTGTACAAAACTCAATAACGAAACAGTCAATAAACTGTACAAAACTGAACAAAGAACCAATCAATAAACTCTACCAAATTCAACAAAGAAACAGTCAATAAACTGTACAAAACTGAATAAAGAAACAGTCAATAAACTGTACAAAACTAAATAAAGAAACAGTCAATAAACTGTACAAAACTGAATAAAGAAACAGTCAATAAACTGTACAAAGCTAAATAAAGAACCAGTCAATAAACTGTACATAACTAAATAAAGAAACAGTCAATAAACTGTAGAGAACTGAATATAGAACCAGTTAATAAACTGTACAATACTAAATAAAGAAACAGTCAATAAACTGCAGAAAACTCGATAAAGAACCAGTCAATAAACTGTACAAAACTCAATAAAGAAACAGTCAATAAACTGTACAACACTGAACAAAGAACCAATCAATAAACTGTACAAAACTCAACAAAGAAACAGTCAATAAACTGTACAAAACTGAATAAAGAAACAGTCAATAAACTGTACAAAACTAAATGAAGAAACAGTCAATAAATTATACAAAACTCAATAAAGAAACAGTCAATAAACTGTACAAAACTCAATAAAGAACCAGTCAATAAACTGTACAAAACTCAATAAAGAAACAGACAATAAACTGTACAAAAATAAACAAAGAAACAGTCAATAAACTGTACAAAAGTAAATAAAGAAACAGTCAATAAACTATACAAACCTCAATAAAGAACCAGTCAATAAACTGTACAAAACTGAACAAAGAACCAGTCAATAAACTGTACAACACTGAATAAAGATCCCGTCAATAAACTGTACAAAATTAAATAAAGAAACAGTCAATAAACTGCACAAAACTAAATAAAGAAACAGTAAATAAACTGTACAAAACTGAACAAAGAACCAGTCAATAAACTGTACAAAACTCAATAAAGAAACAGTCGATAAACTTTACAAAACTGAATAAAGAAACAGTCAATAAACTGTACAACACTGAATAAAGATCCCGTCAATAAACTGTACAAAATTAAATAAAGAAACAGTCAATAAACTGCACAAAACTAAATAAAGAAACAGTAAATAAACTGTACAAAACTGAACAAAGAACCAGTCAATAAACTGTACAAAAGTAAATAAAGAAACAGTTAATGAACTGTACACAACTCAACAAAGAAACAGTCAATAAACTGTACAAAACTGAATAAAGAAACAGTCAATAAACTGTACAAAACTAAATGAAGAAACAGTCAATAAACTGTACAAAACTAAATGAAGAAACAGTCAATAAATTATACAAAACTCAATAAAGAAACAGTCAATAAACTGTACAAAACTCAATAAAGAACCAGTCAATAAACTGTACAAAACTCAATAAAGAAACAGACAATAAACTGTACAAAAATAAACAAAGAAACAGTCAATAAACTGTACAAAAGAAAATAAAGAAACAGTCAATAAACTATACAAACCTCAATAAAGAACCAGTCAATAAACTGTACAAAACTGAACAAAGAACCAGTCAATAAACTGTACAACACTGAATAAAGATCCCGTCAATAAACTGTACAAAATTAAATAAAGAAACAGTCAATAAACTGCACAAAACTAAATAAAGAAACAGTAAATAAACTGTACAAAACTGAACAAAGAACCAGTCAATAAACTATACAAACCTCAATAAAGAACCAGTCAATAAACTGTACAAAACTGAACACAGAACCAGTCAATAAACTGTACAACACTGAATAAAGATCCCGTCAATAAACTGTACAAAATTAAATAAAGAAACAGTCAATAAACTGCACAAAACTAAATAAAGAAACAGTAAATAAACTGTACAAAACTGAACAAAGAACCAGTCAATAAACTGTACAAAAGTAAATAAAGAAACAGTTAATGAACTGTACACAACTCAACAAAGAAACAGTCAATAAACTGTACAAAACCGAATAAAGAAACAGTCAATAAACTGTACAAAACTAAATGAAGAAACAGTCAATAAACTGTACAAAACTCAATAAAGAAACAGTCAATAAACTGTACAAAACTGAACAAAGAACCAGTCAATAAACTGTACAAAACCCAATAAAGAAACAGTCAATAAACTGTACAAAACTGAACAAAGAACCAATTAATAAACTGTACAAAATTCAACAAAGAAACGGTCAATAAACTGTACAAAACTGAATAAAGAAACAGTCAATAAACTGTACAAAACTAAATGAAGAAACAGTCAATAAACTATACAAAACTCAATAAAGAAACAGTCAATAAACTGTACAAAACTCAATAAAGAACCAGTCAATAAACTGTACAAAACTCAATAAAGAAACAGTCAATAAACTGTACAAAAGTAAATAAAGAAACAGTCAATAAACTGTACAAACCTCAATAAAGAACCAGTCAATAAACTGTACAAAACTGAACAAAGAACCAGTCAATAAACTGTACAAAACTCAATAAAGAAACAGTCGATAAACTTTACAAAACTGAATAAAGAAACAGTCAATAAACTGTACAAAACTAAATAAAGAAACAGTCAATAAACTATACAACACTGAATAAAGATCCAGTCAATAAACTGTACAAAACTCAATAAAGAAACAGTCGATAAACTTTACAAAACTAAATAAAGAAACAGTCAGTAAACTGTACAAAACTGAATATAGAACCAGTTAATAAACTTTACAATACTAAATAAAGAAACAGTCAATAAACTGCAGAAAACTCGATAAAGAACCAGTCAATAAACTGTACAAAACTCAATAACGAAACAGTCAATAAACTGTACAAAACTGAACAAAGAACCAATCAATAAACTGTACAAAATTCAACAAAGAAACAGTCAATAAACTGTAAAAAACTGAATAAAGAAACAGTCAATAAACTGTACAAAACTAAATGAAGAAACAGTCAATAAACTATACAAAACTCAATAAAGAAACAGTCAATAAACTGTACAAAACTCAATAAAGAACCAGTCAATAAACTGTACAAAACTCAATAAAGAAACAGTCAATAAACTGTACAAAACTAAATAAAGAAACAGTCAATAAACTGTACAAAAGTAAATAAAGAAACAGTCAATAAACTGTACAAACCTCAATAAAGAACCAGTCAATAAACTGTACAAAACGGAACAAAGAACCAGTCAATAAACTGTACAAAACTCAAGAAAGAAACAGTCGATAAACTTTACAAAACTGAATAAAGAAACAGTCAATAAACTGTACAAAACTAAATAAAGAAACAGTCAATAAACTATACAACACTGAATAAAGATCCAGTCAATAAACTGTACAAAACTACATAAAGAAACAGTCAATAAACTGCACAAAACTAAATAAAGAAACAGTCAATAAACTGTACAAAACTGAACAAAAACCAGTCAATAAACTGTACAAAACTCAATAAAGAAACAGTCAATAAACTGTACAAAACTCAATAAAGAAACAGTCAATAAACTGTACAAAACTAAATGAAGAAACAGTCAATAAACTATACAAAACTGAATAAAGAACCAGTCAATAAACTGTACAAAACTCAATAAAGAACCAGTCAATAAACTGTACAAAACTCAATAAAGAACCAGTCAATAAACTGTACAAAACTCAATAAAGAAACAGTCAATAAACTGAACAAAACTCAAAAAAGAACCAGTCTGTAAACTGTACAAAACTGAAAAAAGAAACAGTCAATAAACTTTACAAAACTAAATAAAGAAACAGTCAATAAACTGAACAAAACTGAATATAGAACCAGTAAATAAACTGTACAATACAAAATAAAGAAACAGTCACTAAACTGCAGAAAACTCGATAAAGAACCAGTCAATAAACTGCACAAAACTCAATAAAGAAACAGTCAATAAACTGTACAAAACTGAACAAAGAACCAGTCAATAAACTGTACAATCTCAATAAAGAAACAGTAAATAAACTTTACAAAACTGAATAAAGAAACAGTCAATAAACTGTACAAAACTAAATGAAGAAACAGTCAATAAACTATACAAAACTCAATAAAGAACCAGTAAATAAACTGTACAAAACTCAATAAAGAACCAGTCAATAAACTGTACAAAACTAAATAAAGAAACAGTCAATAAACTGTACAAAACTAAATAAAGAACCAGTCAATAAACTGTACAAAATTAAATAAAGACACAGTTAATAAACTGTACAAACCTCAATAAAGAAACAGTCAATAAACTGTACAAAACTGAATAAAGGAACAGTCAATAAACTGTACAAAACTAAATGAAGAAACAGTCAATAAACTATACAAAACTGAATAAAGAACTAGTCAATAAACTGTACAAAACTCAATAACGAACCAGTCAATAAACTGTACAAAACTCAATAAAGAACCAGTCAATAAACTGTACAAAACTCAATAAAGAAACAGTCAATAAACTGAACAAAACTCAAAAAAGAACCAGTCTGTAAACTGTACAAAACTGAAAAAAGAAACAGTCAATAAACTGTACAAAACTCAATCAAAAACCAGTCAATAAACTGTACAAAACTCATAAAATAACCTGCAAGATTTAAACAGAAGTTTCAACATTGTCAGGGATAAAGAATTTAAATCAAGCAATAATATCCTTGAGGGTAAACTTTAAAAAAATATGGAGAAAGGGTTAGCACGACCAACAAAAAACAAGGATATAATTTCGTCTGAAGATCTAAAAAAATTTCTACTTACCTCTACGGTGAAACAAGTCCAATTGTTTTAAAATTCCGAGTTTGTTATTTGTTAGCCATCCACTTCGTATCTCGAGGTTTAGAATTTCACGAGCAATTAAAAATAGATTCCTTTGTACAGAAAACAGACGAAATGAAGTTTTATGTCTGACACATGAAACAAAACAAAAAACTGGCAAGGCGGTATTGACAAAACTGATACCGCAAAAGACAACAGAATGTATGCTGTACCCGAGGCAGGCGATTCTTGTCTGGTAAAATATCTTATGTTGTTCTTATCTAAAACTTGTAATAATGCAACGAGCATGTTCAAAGCTTGCAATAGTTTCGCCTGAAACAGAAACTATCTGGTTCACGGGGGTTCCAACCAAGAAATATCGATTCTCCAGATTTATGCACGATATCTCCAAGAATGCAGGGTATTCAAGCACTTACGCGACTCATTGTCTCCGAGCTACGGAAATTCAGGCAAGGAATGATGCTGTTTTTGAAATTCGCCACATAATGCACATGAGTGGCCACTAAAACGAGGCATCAGTACGAAGTTATAATCGGGATTGTTCTACTGCACAGAAAAAATCCATAAGCGATGCAATAGACAATCTTTTAAAACCTCAGTCAAACCGTTGATCTATCCGGTGTCGTCCCAAAGCCACGTGTTTCACTCGCAAACTCACAGAATGATGATGTTACTTACGGCAATTTCGCACTGACATCGTCAAATTTCATGTCGTCTGGATTTATTTCAAATTCCAGTTTTAACAACTGCACATTTAATTTCAGTAATTCTAAATAAAACAGTCGAAAATCCAAATGAACTGCACTGTCGACGCGTTTTTTCCTAAAAGTTACAGATGGCACCTTTACATTGATGAGCTGATGACTTCGTCTTATCCTCAATATTCATCCGCGGGACAAACAATAATTGATGATTAAACAATTTTTCGTCTTATTTGCTTTTGTGAATTTAAAATATAAAGATTGTTTCAATTGTTGTTTAGATTATTGGATATATAATCGCTTCGCGGTTTATTCAGCGTAAATCGACCCAAAGTCGTTTATATCCAATAATCTAACCAACAATTGAAACCAATCCTTAAATAATTTCAATAAATTTATCTGATAATAAGATATCTATTCCGTACTACAATCGATAATAAGATATCTATTCCGTACTACAATCAATAAAATAAATCATCATGTCTGCAATACGAAGGTAGACAATGTTAAATATTTTAATGTGTACCTTTATAATATATTTATATTTGGTACTACAATTTTATTAAAATACAGAACTCTAAATATCACGTTCAATTTATAAAATGTATGTCAAAGCTCTGTGCTTGATAAGATTTTAAATACATATATTGAGGAGAATATCTTTTCAGGCCATTGTTAAGACACTGATGATCCATAGAAGACAAACAAGACCTTAACAAAAAGATACATGCAATTACATTATAATAAATAGAAATTAAAGTTCGAAATACTCTATATAAATCCACAGGCCTCTCTTTTAAATATACAACGGATCGTAAATACCATGTGAAAACATTTAAAGACGAAAAATAATATTAAATATTCACGACATTTATGCAAGTAAATACGGTAAGAATGTTTTGATTCTTCTGATTTAATCTACTAAGCTTACACTCCAATTGTTATCTATCCATTCAATTTCAGGCGGGCGAATGGTTCGCACAAATATAGGTAAGAATTATATTTAAACTTTACATAACACAATCATACAGGCTGCCTTTTAAACAAATTATATAAAGTATATTGAACCTTTACAATTTAAGTCAAACAAAGTCAATATGTTCATATTGGGTTGTAAAGTAACTAAATAATCCCATACCATCTACGTTGTCAAATGACTTGGCGAAGATATGAAGTGAAGACATGTTGATAAAGATAACGAAACTACGTTTGAATTTGTCCAGATTTCTTTATGTAATTTATCTTTTCTTGAAATATTTCTAGCCTACAACATATCATTTCTGGAAAACTTGTATTGTTCATGTTGTATGGATAAAGGAATATAATGTACCTTAACATTTTTATTAACCCTGAGTTTTTCTACAGTATTTTTATATTAGCCTTACATTTATCTCGATTACGTCAGTACTACATTATGTTTATTTACAAGATAGACGGTTTATTATTGGTTACTCCATAAAATCTCTATTGGACTAATATTCTACTTACTATTGCTTAAGTATTTCTGTATTAATTAAGCCGTATTCCTTGTTCTGTGACATTTTTGGTTTTTATCATTATTATGATTTGGCTCCTCGTTGATGTGTTATGTAATAGTTTTTCTAGAGATCATATATATTTTTGAATATTAGTTTTTCTGTCATGTACTTTTAATATCTACCGTAAAGGTCGTAATTTATCTATGTTGTACCATCTTGGCTTTGATAATCCCAATAAGGAATTACTCTCTATTATCAAAATACACAATCATCTGTTCTTTTAGTTTAATGTTTGCGCTTTCGTTGGTGGTTTTCGATTTCCCGTTTTCTTATTGTTCCCATAGCGCATTCAGTATAGTTTTGTGTTTGCTTAATTTACACCTGTTGTCCTTAGATCTTTTGTCAAAAGTGCAGTAATTTTATTGTAAATGTTTGAAAAAAACATTAAAAATGAAAATAACGGAAGCTCTAAAATTAAATTGATTGTTTCCAATAAAATATAATGATGTGGTGTATTTTTTTTTTATAGTTTGTATATCGCATTTAATTATATGCATTGTGGTTGAGTACATTACATTATATTTCTTTAAACATTTCTCAGATGTACAATTCGGTACAGAAAAGAATATCATTGAATATTTAGTGATTTGGCAAATGTTTTATTTTTCTGCGTAAAATTTAAAACATTATTTAAAATGTCAAGAACTGTGTAAATGGTCTGTCAGATTTGGTACAATGTTTAGAAATGTTATTGGAAAGCACAATACGATATGAATTTTTTGGATTGCAAATATTTTTTGGAATTGAGCGTCACTGACGAGTCTTTATTAGACAAGACGGTGGTCTGGGGGTAGTAAATTTTATACCATTTGCATGTCTGATGATATTTTGGTAATGAGCTATGTCACAAAATAACGGTCCTTGCAGGTTCGACCTCAGCCTTAATTGATAAAAATTATCAGATTTCGTACCGAAGGGTTTTTCCGGGTAAGCTTCCTCCCCAAGAAAAGCTGGAGATTGGTTACAATCGCTTCAAATACTAATACAATACTAATATTTAAATAATACAATAGTACATAATTGAATAATGAGATTGTGGATGTTATTTTGCACAAATAAGTGAAGACAGTACTACTACTGTACGTTATTTAATTATAAGGCTTCAGATTATTACAATGTTTCTTGTCAACTACTAGTCTAATTGAATTTCATAAGTGATTGTAAAAGATCAATTTATGCAAGAAATAATTCATGGCTGCCCAAGTTGTGTTGATTAATTGAATATGGGTAGGCATCATATTCATGAATACTTATCACGAGGTTAAGGAGAAGTAAATTAGGAAAATACTGCATACCCATATTAAAATAATAAATTATAATTTAGCATTATTTCGATTCTGATATGAAAATACACATTATTTTTTAATTTAGCGCCTACATAGGTAAAGATTTATTTTGGCTTTTGCAAGTTCCGGTATCATCCCTTGTTACAAAACTGTTGTTCTAGGTAATAAATAATGTGTAATAAAAGAAAAATAAATTAAACCATTAAGTATTAAAAATAATGTGTTGGGATGCCAACACAGAAGTCGCCCAAAATCCCCATGGATAGTATTGCGTTCCACTCAGGACATTGAAATGAACCTACATATCAAATTTCATTAAAATCGGACAACGTTTAAAATTTCACCCGTTTTTGGCCGCCATTTTGGAAACCACGATCAAGGGTATCATAAGCTACCTGTATACCAAATTTCGTCTAAATCGGATAAACGTTTAAATTTTTACATTTTTAGGGGGGTGGTGTTCGGATGGCGGCCATTTTGAAATGTCGGCCGCGTCAAATTTTTTTTGGCAAAAATGCTCGGGATAGTTAGCTGTACCAGTATACCAATTTTCATTGAAATTGCTTTGGCAATTACTGAGATCTGACAACGGCCGTCATTTTTTTCAACGGCGGCCATTTTGAAAATTTCAAAAGTGGATTGCACAACTTCAGGTCACCCTTAACATGTTCCCAAAGTTTCATTTCGATCGGTTAAAAGATGAGCGAGAAAACGAGCGGACAACATTGCGAGGGGAAAACATAAGAAATATGAAAATAATAATAATAATAATAATAAGAAACGGAGTAAAAACAATAAGTCGCCCGACACTTCGTGGTCGGCGACTTAACTAGAAACGGAGTAAAAACAATAAGTCGCCCGACACTTCGTGGTCGGCGACTTAACTAGTGCTGATTGTGTTGGGATGCCAACACAGAATGTCTCCCAAACGAACCCCCATTGCCACTTTAATCCCCATGGATAGTATTTCATTCAAATCAGTACATTAAAATATGCCTAGAAATCAAATTTTGTTGAAATCGGACAAAGTTGACTTTTTCCTGCAGTAAAATGGCCGCCATTTTGAAACCGGAAGTCGGACAAAAAATTGTTAAATAGTGGCACACTCAGGGTATCATAAGCTACCTGTATACCAAATTTCGTCTAAATCGGATGACGTTTAAATTTTTACATTTTTAGGGGGGTGGTGTTCGGATGGCGGCCATTTTGAAATGTCGACCGCGTCAAATTTTTTTTTGCAAAAATGCTCGGGATAGTTAGCTGTATCAGTATACCAATTTTCATTGAAATTGCTTTGGCAATTACTGAGATCTGACAACGGCCGTCATTTTTTTCAACGGCGGCCATTTTGAAAATGGCGGCCATTTTGAAAATATCAAAAGTGGATTGCACAACTTCAGGTCACCCTTAACATGTTCCCAAAGTTTCATCTTGATTGGACATTGCATCTCTGAGAAAATGTGCGGACAAGATTGAACGGAAAGAAAAAAGAAAGAAAGAAGAAGAATAATAATAAGAAACCGGACAAAAACAATATGTCTCACAAAACTTCGTTTGGGAGACATAATAATAATAATAATAAGAAACAGTGCAAAAACAATTAGTCGCCAAAACTTCGTTTTGGGCGACTTAAATATATTTATTAGAATTTAAAATATAACTTATAAATCAGAACAAAGAGGTAAAAAAGCATACACACATGTTCGCGATTAAAATATTGGCTGAAGCTTTAAACGTCACGAATAACAGAAAAACTGTACTTTTAACATTTTTTTACATACAATCTCCGATTTAGACTGTATTTTATACCAAAAACTAATACCGCATTTATCACACTATTTTCTAGTAAAAGTTGTGTTTCCATTAGTTACTAACAAAAAAGTGAGTAGCCCCAATACCGTGACAGACCATAATTGTTTAGTCACCCTCATTTTGGTTTTAAGTTTTTTTTCGAATATTCGCGGCGCTTATTCCTCAAATTCTGGTTACCCGTGTGGGACCCGGGGTAAAGGAGAATAGGCCCAATGCTTCCTCGGCATGCAGTAAGAGGCATCACTTTCCGTGTGTTACGACCCGTGTCGATTTCAGGACGAGATTTCAGTAGGCTGGGTAAGCGTCCCAATAACTTACTGAACCCTTACTTATTCTACACGGGAAATCGAGTTAATAATGCCTTCGATGAATCGGCATGCCACGTCTTGACCTTTGTGAATCCTTCTTAAATAAGCTACTCTAATACGTTATTTTCCTTCAAACTGTTCCACGAAACGTGTTTACCATTTGATAGAAAGATTTCTTACAGGATTTGCAAAGAAGACGGTGGCTGAAGGGTAAAACTTCCTCAGCTTTATAGAGGCGACATGTTTGCCGTGTGTTGCAAGCCGTAATGGTAGAGGAAGGGATCCTGGTGGTTGAGAGATCACTCTCTACTGCATCCATTAGTGCAGATCAGTGGATTTTGATTTTCAACACACCACTTTGGCCCTGACTTCTACTAGACGGGAGGCCGATGGACCCGGTTCGGTCAATCAGCTGGTCACGCCGAGCCCTTAACAAGCTTGTGGTCATTCTTCGTATCACTTGATCATATCTTGTGAATCTTGCTAGTAAAGTTGTTCAGTTATAAGCTGTTAAGAAGGCGGTGGCTCATGGGTCAATTGAGTAGATAGAGTTTCGAACGGTTGTGTCGCCAGTTAATTCCACCATGAAGCTTGCGTTCGTGAAGAAATTCATCTATTTGAGTATACTACCCCTGGAACACCTGATGCTTTCTGCTGGTGATCCATAGAGACCAAATCGTCGCCCCTGTCTGCTCTCCATGGCGGGCGGGGGACAAGGGTGGTGAACTTTGTTATCGAATCATGGATTCTGAAATTCCACCTTTTACATAAACAGGCTCCAATAAAGGAAAATAGCCTTTGTCTTAAAGAAATGGTTGATGACGAGCAGTGGTCAAGATTTATAGTTCTAATCAGTTCTGACCAAAATAAAAATCTATCTTAAATGTCTCCATTATGTTAAAGTCAGCGCATACATCTCCAACCCTGTGCGCTGCTTCAAGTGTCAAAAGTTCGGTCATGGGAAGGGACAATGCAGAGGTCACTTGACCTGTTTAAATGTGTAGAAGGACTGAAGGCTTTACCTTTGCTAAAACTCTAAATTGTGCAAATTGTGGTGAAGGCAAAATGTCTTTATCCAAGGATTGTCATCATTGTAAAAGGATAAAGTAATACGAAAGTTTAAAACTGAAAAAAAACATATCTTACCCTAAGGGTTGTCGTCTGTAAAATACAACGAATAATCCCTCGTCTCCTGCATCAACGTCATGCGCCAGTGTTGCCAAACGCGTTCTCACTTCAGTTGAAATGCAGACCTGGCCTATTGACTAACAGGAACATTAAAAATTACCAGTTACAACAGCAGACAAAATCATTAAATCTTCACAAAATCTTCATCTTTTCCAACTGCTACGTCTTCAGCAACTTCTTAATCCTCAACAAATTATTCAAGCAGCAAAATAAATTTAAAAAATACCAATTCCAATTCAAATTTTTCTAACTCAAATAAAAACTCAAATCAAAAAGGAGATCATACTCCAAAACTGCTGCGGGATCCCATTAAGGTCAACAACAGGTTTGGTAGTATAGATCGTATATTAGACACTACTATCTGGGGCGATCCCATGGATACACTACCCCTAGATACTGGATCTAAAAGTAGATCCCCAGCAAAAATTATTCTCCTATTTGCAGACCATAATGGGTACAATAATACAATAGAATTGTCGCCCACGACTGTGTTTTCAAACCTCTTGCGAAAATATTTTTTTCACAAACATTTAAATAAAATTCAACCTTTTGGCATCAGAATAAAACCTCATTTGAACATTTCTGGTATAAATTTAAATAAAATTGCTGCTATTTAAAATAACCCACCATGGTTAAAATCTAAACCGGAATTTATTTTTGACCTTAGAAACTCTGAAACCATAAAAAGTCTAACACCAACCGTTTAATTATTCAACAACACTATGCAGAAATAAAATTTCACTATCCTGACCATTCTGAACTGTATACAGATTGATTAAAGAACGGCGATCAAGTTGCATTCGCCGCTGTTTTTGGATAGTGTGTTGAAACTCGCTGTTTTCCTCCCGCTTCTTCTGTATTTAGTGCAGAAGCGCAAGCTATCATTCTTGCATTAAAAATTATTGCTTCGTCAGATGAGAGTAAATTTATTATCTGCTCCGATTCTTTGTCATGTCTTCAATGTCTTTATTTTAAAAATATTTCAAATTTATAAATCGCTGACAACTTTAGGTAAAGAGGTTGTGTTCTTCTGGATTCCAAGTCATGTGGGAATACATGGAAAAACAGTCGTCGACAGCGAAGCTAAGAATGCCTTAAATGATGACATCTTTAATTGTAAAACACCTTTTACTGATTTTAAATCCTTTATTCTAAAATATATTTTAATACATGGTAGAGTGGTTGGGATATAGAAGTCCCATAATAAACTTCATGAGGTCCAACCACTTCTGCATCCAACTAATTTTAAATCATATGGAGGTCGTAGAGACCAAGTAGTTTTCCCACATTCGGGAACGATTTTATACTGTAGATACATTTTTTAATTTAATGTAAAGTTTCGCAGGCGACACAATTTTAAAGTTTTAAAAGAAATTAATTTATATTGTTAACTTTTTATTGTTTTAATTAGGAGAAGGACAACTGCCCCCGGATAACTGCCACCGGACAACTGCCCCCGGACAATTGCCCCCTAGGACAACTGGCCCCTCGGACAATTAGCTACCATTGGACAATTGCCCTATATATTTATCATGTTTTAAAAAATAAAAGAATACATAAAATGAAAATTTGTTTTTATTAATGACACACAGAGGTAAAACAAACAAGAATATTACAGAGATAACAATCATTTAAATATATTTGTCCAGCACTAATGTCACTTGAGCACTAAGTCCTAAAAGTGAATGGTGTATGCAATACCCCTCAAGAAGTCTGTTACATGTCTGTTGGCATAGTTCTGTACCATGTTTAGTAGGATGCTTGCACTATCTTGGTACTTTTTTCTCTGTGGGATGACGTCACCTGCTAGAATCTGAGTTAGTTTACTGTTGACGTTTTAGTTTTCCAAGGAACTTCCAGATATTTGGATGATGAGAACCCATCAATAATTCTCAAATAAATAGTTAACACTTAAACAGTGTCATCAAAGAAAATTAAGTGAAATATACTAGGGGACAATTGTCCTGAGGGCAGGTGTCGGAGGGCAGTTGTCCAGGGGGCAGTTATTCAGGGGGGTGGGGGCAGTTGTCCTAGACCCGTTTTAATTACCTTTTTTATCTGTATATACTCTCATATTATTGTATGAGATCACGTTTTAATCCTAATGACTGGATGTTGTAATAATAAAATTATAACAATTTTCACGTCCTGAATATAGCTGAAATATTGCTTGCTGGAAGTTACACAACAATCAACCAATCAATCAATCATATTCTCTTCCGTTTTATTTATCGGTACTATATCACTCTTAAGTTAACACGTTTTTCTGATTTATCAGGCGGAATGTGAGTTATCCAAGAAAATTGACAGATGGGGGCATTGTCCTAGGGGGGAGGGCAGTTGTCCTAGGGGCAATTGTCCTGAGGGCAGATGTCGGAGGGCAATTGTCCAGGGGGCAGTTATTCAGGGGGTGGGGGCAGTTGTCCTAGACCCGTTTTAATTACCTTTTTTATCTGTATATACTCTCATATTATTGTATGAGATCACGTTTTAATCCTAATGACTGGATGTTGTAATAATAAAATTATAACAATTTTCACGTCCTGAATATAGCTGAAATATTGCTTGCTGGAAGTTAAACAACAATCAACCAATCAATCAATCATATTCTCTTCCGTTTTATTTATCGGTACTATATCACTCTTAAGTTAACACTTTTTCTGATTTATCAGGCGGAATGTGTGAATTAATCGTTATAAAATCTTTATATTTATATCGCTTCTTCTTAGATAGGTCTTAGGACTTTATCACGGGGTATTCGATCCATACCTTAAACCCGGTGTTACCATGGTTTGCCTAAAGATCGAGCGACAAAAACATAATCCACTATTTCTAGACATTGCTTTAATAGAACAACATTAGTTTTCCCGAGAAGGCTTGTTAATAAAAAGGGAGATAAGTATTATGCAGACGAGACTGAAATGGCCTTTTCTTTGACATAATGAAGGTAATAACATTATACCGAACACCGATGAAACTGCCAAAAATGTCACAAATGAAAGTCTGAGAAACCGGCAATTTCCAGAACCAACAACAAAAAATCAAGTAACTACATCAATGAGCCTGCCTTACATGTAGTACAGGCATTTTAAAAACAAATGGTGGGTTAAACCAGGTCTTATCGCATTCCAAACCATCCTCCCGCTACCATTACTGTAGTATGTGAGTTGGTTAGATGATATAAATGTATGGGCATCATATACCACTAGTCAGTAATTGGTCTATCCAACAATCATCGTATCGCATTCACAGTTATTTAATGTATTTTATTCTGCTTTGTATTCATATTTTTCCTGTGTTTTTTCTTGGTTTTTGAAATGATGGTACTTGTAAGAATTATTTGTGTAAAAATCCTAATAAAAAAAAATAAAATAAAACAACCGTAATCCAATTTAGATCGAACTAGCGATCTGTATAGATTAAGTAAAACATTGCACTCAGCACCCCAGTCGGTGCTGGATACGACTTATATATCTAAAGCCTTTAGGCATTTATTCTTTACATTTTGATATGGGGTAAAAAGGTTAGGCTTGAATCAAATATAAGGCCAGGGAATGTAGTTTCCTTTACAATTTTGATATTATTATTATATAAATAAATTTGAATTCGTGATCAGGATGCATCTTTCGTTAATTACTAAAATGCATCCCAACGGTTTTTCCAGTGGAGAATTTAAAACCATTTTCCATTGCCCATTTCTCTATTCTATTTAAACATAACTGCAGTTGACGTTCAATATTATTCATGTTTTTTCTAGGTAGCATATGAGGAAGATATATAGAAAACCTTCAATATTACCTTTTAAAACTTTAGCAAGGCTATTAATTTTGATACTAAATAAAGTGACAGAAAGAATGCTTCCCTGGAAAACACCAATCCCTTGTCCAAAAGCGTCAGATAAAGTAGAATTAACCCTAACTTTAAATTCTCTGTCAGATAAAAAGTTTGAAATAAAGGTAGGAAGTCTACCTTCCATCAACATATCAAAACTATCTTTTAAATACCATATTTCCATGTTGTGTCATGGGTTTTTTTATATCAAAAAATATAGACACAACATGTTCATTTTTTGCAAAGGCGTTTCGAATATACGTTTCGAAACGTATAAGATGATCGAGGGTACTTCGCTCTTGTCTGAATCCACATAGTATATTTGAGATTAGGTTGTTAAATTCTAAAAGGGATCAAACTAAACATAAGTAATTTTTAATTATCTATCTGTTGCCTAGTTCTTCATATTCATAATCTTAGGTGAAATATACAGTAAAACGCTATATTTCTGCCAACACAAATAATTTATTAAAAAAATAATTACTTAAGTCAGTAGTTTTCTGTTTTAATTAAGCTTTTATTTAGTCAATAATGGTGACTGTTATAGAAAACAAATATGTTTTCTTAGCTAAATGAAACAGATGTTGTGAGAAGATTTGTTTTGGATGAGTGAAAGATGCGTATTGCCCACAATTATCAACTTGAATTTATTGGTATTATTCACACCGTGTTTCCTGTTAAAGTCTGAAGTTTCTCTTACATAATTGTAGAAATGTTCCTGTTTGTTGTTGTTCTATTCGGTTTACTGACATTCACTAAAGGTAAGTTGCAATTGATTTGTAATAGATTTTATATTCTAGGATATTTAAAAAACATTTTAAAATATCAGCTTCTCCAGTTCCGTACTTTGTACATATCATGTGTAGAACCAATATTAAACTATTGAAAAAAATATTTAAAAACATTGGCTTATCAGATACAATATACTTCGAAAAAAAAATTTAAAAGACAAAAATTACAAAACATGTGTGCTTAGATATCTTTCAGTATATGCATTTAATAAAGGCAGTTTTGTTAAATTTAGCTGAAATCTCTTTGAAAGATGAAAAGGAGATGCATCAAATACAAATATCACCTCATCGGTCAATTAATTTTCAAACAGACAACAGCGCCGTGCGGGATCCGGGTGGCTAAAAGAAAAGACCACAGTCGCGCTAGCTTGTCGTAAAAGGCAACTAAATAGCGCCCAGTACCCTGACCGGCGTGTCAGGTCGGTTTGCCTAAAGACCGACTGGGATGTGTGCCCCAGGTGGTTGAATGGGGTACCCCTGGCAAGCTGGGGTTGTCAGGCCATAATACGGAAAACATGACCGCAAACCATATTAGTGCACCGTGTTGGGAAAAATGCCACGTTCCTCGCACGTTAAAGAACGCTGCTGTAGTATTCGCTATGAGAAGGGATTTCTATCCCGCTACAGGAGGCTAAATTGCCCGACCCTATCCATCCTCCCATTTGCCTGTGGCAATCTAAAATCCGTTACCTCTATTTTTCCTTGTGTCCCTTCCCATTTTCATTCATCATCATTTCATGTTAATTTTATCATCCATTTCATGTTCATCGCCTGAATATAGCTGAAATATTGCTGCTCGGGCATTAAACACCATTAATTAATTAATCAATCAATCAAACAGACAACAACAAATAACTAAAAAACATAAATTAGACGACTACAAGATTTGATAGTAAAAAAAACACAACACTAAAGCGGGTCAGACGTCTTTGGTTTAATTTTTATTTTACAACGTAGGTCGATCAATTATAAGTAAACTCATGTGATGTTTCTTTGTTTCATACGTAAAGGGCTTATGTGGCGGGGTAGTTAAGGTAGTTAGTCATCTATTATTTAACGCTTAACAACGAAATGAGATCTTTGCTGGCAAATTTAATTGAAAAGAGTACATACAAATATGTACGGCAGCCTATCATAGTCGGTACCGTGTTTAAAGAGTTCCACGTTAAGACGAGTATGCAGTGCTTGCCTCTAATTAAACATCCGTCAAAGTGTTCATTACCATTTCTAGAAATGTTCAGTGTTATGTAAAAAAGGGTCAAATTGGGGAAATAGGAAAGACTACCTATAACTGAAAATGTCCGGACGTATTTGATTCTTGAAATCATGGTAACGACCACGAAACTTCTATGGTGATAAAATAAATCTAGGTACAAATAACCATTGTAGTATCTAGAACAACGTTGTGAAATACACACCATACGCTGTAGCAACTGGAGTGTTTATATCGATTAATGGGAAGTTTGGGATAGAAAAGTTGAAGTCATTACGTTTGTAATAGAGTCTTCTTTGTAGTTTTCTCCAGTCTTTTTCTGGAAACAAGTTTAAACAAGAGGTCTGAAAATGTTTGTGTTGTCGTTAATAAATTTCAATCTTGTGAAGGTAAATTGAATGCAAGTAGTCATCAAATTTCCCATTGTTTGAGGACAAATCATCACTAATATTGCGGAATGAGACATTAAATGTCTCGGTCAGTGTCGTTTTTTTCTACTTCAGCAGGCCTCGTAAAACCTCAGCCTAATATGGGTACAAAATCAGGTCTGAAACCACTTAAAATCCAAACAGTGTTAAAAGTATTTAGGTTTATTTTGTGTTTTGTACATTTATATGTTATTTGACACCATATTTCCGTAGTTATTGTCATAGTGTTTTTATTTAGTCTGTCTAGTTACACGTTTTCAGTTCTAGTGTATGTTAATATGATTTGTCTTCGTTGTTGGTCTATGGTTGTGTTATGTTAATGGGTTTTGTATTTTCTTTTGATGTCTTAAGTCTATAGTTTTACTAGTTTATAAAGCAATTTTTGTTTTAGTACTATATTTGTTAGTACATGTATATGTAAATATGTCTATGATGTTCCTTGCTTTCATGTTTAAATGGGCGTTGTCGTATATTTATATGTCTCTTTTCAACAAGCGTGGACTTGTTTTGTATATTTATATCATGGGTTGCCCTAATGTATTGTTGAATATTTTTATTATATGTTAATGGTTGTGTTATTTTATAGAAATGCGATTTCGCTTTTACAGGACTTCAGTGCTTGCATTGTGACGACGTTTTGAACCCACGAGATTGTAAACAATTTAGAGAGTGTAGCTCTGACCAAGTAAGGATATAATGGTTAAAATATATTTGGGAAGCATTTATATATTTTTCAGCAATAAGTTGTGTAACAGCATGACGTAATTATGATATTAAGAATATTGATAACAAACCAGAAAAGTATAACTTTTGGTTCATTGTTATTCGTGCGATATTTATTTTCAATGATTTTGATGAAGACATAACAATTATAATTCGGTTCTCTAGCAAATACAAAGTCCAGTGGTTTCTTTTACATATAAACCCTACACATTATTTAGCCTGGAACAATTGCTTTTTTTTCAAACTGATCCAACCGCAAAAATGAGGATCTATAAAATTGGATGAATTTACATAATTCTTTCATGTCTGTCATTTGTGGCGCTTTAATTGGATCATATCTGTTCTTCAGTTCATGTATTTCGTATAGAAACAGGATCATTGTGAAATAAAGCTGTATTTATGATGGACGAAATGTAAATGTTATGCAACAAATCACAATTTTTGGGACTTGACTATGGTCATAAGACATTGTTTTATTAAAATGCACTATCAAACTGTCAAAATTAGATAACATACAATAAGCAATAGAATTTACAAAAAATTTAATTTAAAATACGCGTATCGTGAATCACGAAGACAATTGCAGATACATTAATGCAATAGTTATTGACTATTTTTGCAGTTTCAAAATTGAATCGACAACACCCGACGTAGAATTCACATTATAATATATAATTACCTCCTAATCTGTCGTAGAAATATCATTGGAACAAGTTTCTCTAAGCTTATTACAAAATTTAAATGTAAATGCGATCACAATGCATTCTAAATGTTTCAACTACTTTCGATTAAATACTTTCGTAGGATGTTTATTTTGTAGGGCTGTTCTTAGTAATCTTAGTTCTTAGAAATAATTTACATTTCACCAGTTTCCTTTAATAGGTAGAAATGATGAAGCCATGCCATTATATAAAATTGAAATTTGGTCTATTGACGAATTTGGAACGATTTGACTTATCTGACGGATTGATTTGGACTGATCGCTCCATTCAATTTCCGGTCAATGAAATTGATGGGACAATTAATATTTTGAAATATGAAAATTCGTTTTCCTCGCAATTATTAGAGGTACAAAGTATAAAGTATGACAGCTATTTCCGGCTTGTGTTACGTAAAAAATGTAATAAACTAGTCTAAAGTTATGAATCATATAAATAATAAAAATGATAATTCCCAAAAAATTTAGAATTATTATAATTATAATTAAATGAGCTCAGCAAGTTTAGTAAATTACAATCCTTCAGAATGTGCAAATCACATCACATAGCCTAATTATATTAAACAAAAAACACCTCACCCATCCCCCGAAAAAAATAAAATAAAATGAAATTAAATTAAAAAAACACCGAATGATGCGTCAAATTATATTTGACTTTACTTCTGCAGAGTACCTGGCGTTTTTGTAATTGAAATTTTGAAAGCGAAAAATCTCGAAAGACAAAAATCTCGAAGGCGGAAGCATCAGAAGTTTTTTTTAATTTGTGGCGATTTCTTGTTCCTATTAATTGTGTGTGTGTTTGTTTAAAGTTCTTTCAACACCATTTTTGAAAAATATATTAACGTATATAATATGGTTTAGATTTCGTATTCGGAAAGAGCTGTAGTACCCGTTAAAACCACAAACTTCGACAGGAAAACTGGATATATCTGCAAATTTAAGGATGATTTAAGCACACCCCTTTGCTGTTATGCTCGAACAGATAACCCCGGCGTTGATACACAGCTTATCAGTTAAAGATTACTACTATCTTAACCTATTGTATACAGGTCGAGATTTTATTTGTAAACACATCAAAAGAACATTTGTCGAGGTTTGATAAAAGTTGTCCCCCTGTGCCACAAAATAAATTATTCACTTCGACCGGTTTAAAAAAAATCATTGCGTTAATACTAAAAAGTCAATAAAACTAGTTCTCTTTTCTTATATGGAATGTAATTAGTTAGATTCATTACATAATAAGATTCGAAAATTAGTGCTGTGTATTAGGTTATAATGTAGCATTTCTTGAAAACAATACACATATACTTCAGTGTTGGATAATTTAACATGAAAACGCGAGATGAACATCAATTCTGTTTTTGGCGTTTCTGCCGTCATAATTTCGCTTTTTTCTTTAATAAAAATCAAGACAAAGTACTGCATAGGTTTTTTCGTTATCCACCCATTAATACTAAAAAAGGATTGACAAATATTCCATGAAAAGTTTTTTAAAGGACTTTGTCTATTTGGACGGATTATTCTAAAAATTAGTTTGGTATCATTTTACCTTTTTTCTCAACAAAAGAAATGATACACAGTTGACGTTCATGAAAAATGATATTTTAAATAATAAGTGGTTTAGTTTACGATGTCCGTAACATGCGTTCGAAGGTTCAGTATAAGTTGTTTTCCTTAAAATAATTATATTATTTGAAAAAAAGTTATAATTATAATGGAAGGACGCAGTTTTAAAGGGCAAATTTTGAGTAGATTGTGTGTTATCGATATGACTGTAATGATAATGTCCAAACTGATGTTTATAGGCCTAAAGAATGTATGACTTTTACGGATTTATAAGCTAAAGCATTAACAGAACGACCTACTGCAAGTCATCTATGTGAGATTAGGTAATAGGTACTGATGGTTTAGAGGGATAAACTCATACAGCTGTCTCATTTGCGGTAAGGAATAGGTATTGACAGCTTTGCCACGGACCATTATGGGTTTTAAAGTGTGCCAAGTTCATTGGGCAATAAAATCGGTTTCTATAGATGTCGAAACAGAATATGGTTATAAAATCATTAATAACGCCAAATCATCTTTTCCTTACCTAAGATTTTCGTTCTCGTCTCAAAATAGCTAAAAATACTGTTTGTATATTTAGTTTTTAGACTAACATTTTACTTCTTTTCATTTTCGAATTATGACATGACACGTGCATATAGCATTAGATATGCTGCGTTTTTTTTTAGCTTTTTAGATGGAATAGTTTTGATACTTTCTGCAACATATCTGCTATTTTTGACGATAACATAGTCTTAATTAATAGAATAATATTTTAAAGAACATTTTTTCTCGCCTTTTTTAAAAGTATTAAACATTATACATACACATTATATATATTTTATTACTTAAAGGACTATATGTTAAGACAACACAAAGAAAAAAAATAAAAATCAAAACCTACCAGTTTTTTATAAGTGGAACAGTTTTTTTGTAGACGATAATTGTCATTTACACTTCTCGTCTTCTTTTGATCAGCATTGTAAGTTGATTGCTTTTGTCAATACATAAATTTGCTTAATTATATAATTTGAAGAACATAATTTATCAGAAGGCGACATTTTGTTTTTACTTTTATATTGAATATTTATTTGATTATAAAACATATACAATAAACCATTGACACAAAATTCATTTCTTTTTACAATTATTAAGTTATACGGATCCGACAATAAACTGACTGATTTATGAATATTATTAAATGACGGATTTTTTATAGGACTGACCGCATAGATCTCTGACGGTTACCAAGGTAATGACGAATTCATAGTTGTGGATAGATGTATTCGTCAGCAGTCAGATATGAATCAGTCAAAGAAAAACTGCTAAATTATAACCTAATACACAGCACTAATTTTCGAATCTTATTGTGTAATAATAAAATCAAACTAACAAATTAAATTTCATATTAGAAAAGAGAACTAGTTTTATAGACTATTTAGTATTAACGTAATGGTTTTAGTAAATACAAACAATAACACGTTAGTTGTACATATATTTTCTATAGTCAAAACATATTCCTTGTTTATTTTAGATGTGTTTAACACAGGAAACAACAGGAATAACAAATGAAAGAAGATATAAACTTGATTGTTTTACTCAAAGGGTAACATATTAAGATGTTTCTATTGATTGCTTGACGATTGCTTCATTATTTAATTGCTAATTACATTTTACAAACAATATTACCTTGAATCTGTACTTTTTCTGAATATATTTATAATATTGTTTGCAAAATGTAAGTAACACCTTCAATTGTCATGTTCAAAGAAATTTGACATTGAGCACACGACGCTCTACATGTACATCAGGGTTTTTATTAAAACACTCCTTTCCACAAGTCGATCTTTGATGATTTTTTGTCTATACCATTATTCCAAGAATGTCCTTTCTATTTTATTATAGTGGCGATTTAACTTTTGTTTCAACATAAATAGTTCTAATTTGATATTAGTCACTTAATATTTAAACATGTATACATACTAATGGATACATAACAATTTTTTTAAAGGGCTGCTCTGTACTGGGGTCACTTTCAAGCAATACAAATATGTGCATACATTGCTGCGACTCAGATAACTGCAATGGACTTTTGTGTGCTTCGGGTAAGACACGTGTAATCCGTGCATTTAAATTGTTACGTTTGTACATGTTTTTCGTGAATTTACTAAATTTTGTCATGTTCTCTGAATACATACCATCTCGTAAGTTATTATTGCTTTCCCCTTACACTATTTAGTTTTATCACCCGCATGAGACCCAGAGCACTGGAAAATAAGTTACAACTCCCCCCTTATAATAAGAGACTTCTAACAGAGGCAACTTATGTCATGTGTTGCGACACGTGTAGATTACAAGACGGGATTTCAGTAAGCCGGTTAAGCGGTCCCGATACATTTTTGGACCCATACTTCTTCTAGATGGGAAATCGAGTTGGCTCTGACTTAGATGAATTGACAATCAATAAGTGGTGTAAACCAGGTGTCTTCTTGGTCATACCAGGACGTCTAATTTTGCTTAAAAGAAGTTAATTTATAAAGTAATTAATTATTTTTTTTAACTTGTGATATATATACTTTTATTGTTTTATTTTTTCCTGCATACTTGCACATATTATTATATGAAATACTGTTAAAGTATTTATGGCGGCATAATAAATTGTTTCAAATAAATATTGACAAAATCCAATCGTTATAATTTTCACGTCTTGAAAATAGCTGAAATATTGCTTGCTGGACGTGAAACGACAATCAGTTGATCGTTTAGTGTTATTTAACGACAGTGCACCGGTTTATGCATATATCAGAAAGCCTGACATCATTTTTGAGTCTTTTAATTCACGCAAATATAGAATATGTGATTAATTTTTTCGAGAAATTGTCATGTTTGGAGGACATGTTTTTCACCAAACTGTTGGTATTCCAATGGGAACTAATTGTGTTCCTCTCCTCGCCGACCTGTTTTTGTACTCCTATGAGGCTGAGTTCCTAGAAGGCCTACTGAAGAAGAAAGAAAAGACTCTGGGCCAGACTTTTAATTTCACATTCCGTTATATTGATGATGTCTTGTCCCTCAACAGTGCTAAATTTGGTGACTATTTACATTCAATTAGCCCTAGCGAGCTTGAAATTAAAGACAACACCAACACACTAAGGTCGGCCTCTTACCTAGACCTACTTCTAGAAATAGACTCTGGAAAACTACAAACTAGGCTCTACGACAAGCTTGATGACTTTCCAATTGTAAACTTCCCGTTCATCGACAGCAACATTTCAGCAGCTCCAGCGTATGGTGTGTACATTTCACAACTTATACGTTATTCTAGATCCTGCAGTCGTTATTCCGATTTTCTAGACCGATCACTGCTGTTGACTGCTAAACTACTCAAACAAGGGTTTGTTGTTCCTAGGTTGAAGTTATCTCTCAAGTATTTCTATGGTCAGCACCATGACTTAATTGATCGTTATTGGAAATCAGTGTTTCAAATACGATCTGGCATTTTCGCTGAGTCAAAGGTAGTGTTTCCTCTTCCTGGATTTGAATTTTCCCTAGACTAGACAATGAGTAACTCGACTGGTGTATAATTAGAGGCAGGCACTGCTTTCTCGTCCGGAGCACCTGAGTGCAACTATGGTTGTTATTGGGTTCGGGTTACTCTCTTTCTGTGTTTTATGTTTTTTATCTTTTTGTTGTGTTTGTCTATATCCAGATTTATAACTGTCCCTTGGCTTTTGGCTCTTGTTTTTCTGTCGGTTTTCTTTGCTACTTTCTTAGCTCTTAGTAGGAAGTAGTAAATCTGTAAGATATATGACATGATGGTGTATATGATACATAATATAGTTACAACAGTCTCTCATTATCGATATATATTTAGTCTACTATTGTAAACATCAAGGTTGAGGTGGTGGATATAAACCTTCATTGTCATGGATAGAATGTTTGTTGAGTTTAGCTATGTCAAGGCGTCTAAGTTTAATAATGGGCGGGGGGGGGTAGCCAGAGTTGCCGATTAAAACCCCTGACCTTTTAAATGATTCTTTATTTATAAAATAGCAACAACTATTCCAATGACAACAACGGCATCAACTGTTGCCACGACAACTAATGAACTGTTGATTAAACCTTCCATTACCCTACAGACTGAGTTGATCATTCCAGAGGGTCAAGCTACGACCGTTATAACTTGCCAGGCACAAGGTTTACCCACTCCTACGATTACTTGGGATACTCTTGATGTAAGTCGATAATTGTTTCGAAAAAATGTTTGTTTGAGTTGGCTTTGATGACCCTTTTAGCATTTATTTAGATATTTTATGGTGTTCAGTTTTTACTGGTGAGGAAGACGGAAATACCTATGAGAAAAAAACGCACTTTGGCAGAAATAGGGCTATCCTTGTCAATTATGATTTAAGCCGATAAAACCTGAATGATTGGGAATAAAGAATTACTTTGCCAAAACAAATACAAATAAGCACAATCATCTTAGTTTGAACGCAACTTTCTCCCCTAGATGCGTGTTATAATTGTTATATTGTCGTTTTTTTTATGACTGGTTTATTCCAGTTAGCCAAGTCATTGCTGTTTAGCGTCAGGTGGTTTTCCATTATTCGCTCTTCCTCTTGCCTGGTAATATGCATCTAAGGTTGTTTTTGTGTTATGACTTGATCTATTTTTAGCTCAATTCCTTGCCACCTAATGTGGCTATGCTTAGAAGAAGTGGCATAATTTCATCAATACTGCGTGTTAAGCACAGATCAATCAATAATATAGCACATGTGCATTCCTCTGTTAGTAAATAGAAAAAAACAATTTGTATCAAATATTTGTCTTAATTTATCGTCCAATCCTGCATTTCTAATTGTTTTCTCTTTATGGTGATTTCAATATGCAGCATTATTTCTCTAGTAAAAAACGCTTATGCAACTATTTCATACTCAGCAAATGTGGAATTAGTAATGAATTCCAGCTTGTGCTACTTAATGTAACATCTTCCTTGCAGCATCATTTTCCAGCAAACGTAAAACCTTTTGGCAACTATCTGATCATCAGCAACGCCGGGGTATATGACAGTAAATACTACCTTTGTTTGGCACAGAATAAAGCTGGAGCTGATGTCAAGATCATTAACGTTATAATCAATCATATAGGTAACCACTATACAAGTATCAAATTTAACTTTACATTGTCTTCACCAAAGCAGGACATCAGTAGATTGTTTAGTAAGTCATATTTTATTGATTGACAGTGTGTAAACACTGGGATGTTTATTTGCTGAACTCCAACTTGCTAGTTTTCTTGTCAAAGGCGAGGTTGTCTTAATCCCCCAACAAAACCTGAGCGCTTTAATCATCAAACCACAGTTGCAACACAGCAGCATATTTACTTTTGTCTACACTGAAATAGGTAACATGATACATGTTTGACGGTAATTGATTTGCAACAATATTTATTTCATAGTATATTTATCTTCGTCTTTGACTTGTAGTATTGCTTTTGTATTCAACGTTACAAAGTCTTATTTCAAAAACACTTTCTAATACGCATTAAATGAAGCTAATGTCTAAGATTGATTTCCGTTCATTTGACATACAACATACTGATTGATGTTAACTCTAAGTTCAAGCCAGAATTACGTCACGTTATTAGTTTTACATATTTGGGCTGTGACACAATGTCCCTGACCCTTTGCCATATGAAAAAGCTTCCACTTCTGCTACATGATAGATTGCAATGTAATTAATGATAACAAATATTTCTTCAGAATTTATCGAGGTTAAACCTTATTAATAAATTACAAAATATGCATGATCGTTGTTGATTATAACATTCGAAAATTTAAAATTATATACAATTACTGCACTTGAACGAGATCAATATGAGGTTTTATGGAGCATTGTAGAACAATATTGAACGAGGCGCAACCGAGTTCAATATTATTCTACCCTGCTCCATAAAACCTCATATTGATCAAGTTCAAGTGTAGTAATTGTTTTATTACATAATGTTTTGAGTCATGAAATGGAACATACACAATTTTTTTTATTCCCGAACGTGACTGTCTTTCATAATGTTTATTTCTCAACAATCGATCAAATATCGACATAATCCATGACGAAATGTTTGCAGCGATTATTTCTTGTTTAATGTCCCATCCTCAGTCCTTGCTTCTGCATAAAATTTACAAAGATTCGGGTTACAATTCCCGCGGGTCCGTCATTTTCAAACTAACTGACATCTCCGTTTCACGTAAATATTTCGTAAATAAACTAATCGCTTGATCATTCTATTTCCGACAGTTTACATCATCTCTTTTCTTAATTATTTTATCAATTTCCAAGTAAGTAACATCTGCAAATCTTCGCTTATTAGCATCAGAACTATCCGTATTACGTACACCCGATGACGTTACCATGTTTACAAACAACAACATAATCCGAACATCAGTCAGAACGATAATTTTGATTGGTATAGGGGATTAAAGAAGGAAGATTTGATAGGCTTTCGTATTTCCGTTGAGGGAAACAGCACGTGCTAGGTATTTTCATTCATAAATTTCTCACGAGAGTGCAATATGGTTTTTTATTGAGTGAATGAGTGTATTGCAAACCAATATGATAGCAAATGGAGAGTCACATGTATTGGCTTAGGCCAATAGGAAAAAGGCAAACATATATTTTATGTAATAATATGTAATATCACCAAATCTGATCTATGATTACACGATAATACAGAGGAATCCATGTTTACATATACGTCCTTGGAAGGGACGGAGTGCGGGAAAATAAGAGTCCCTGTGTGGTAAAAGTGTCAAAGGCAGGACTTGGTGTATTGTAATCTGGCAATTCCTCTTTTTAATGCAAAAAATAATCAACTATCTGCCTACAAGCAACATGCTGGACAGGTCTTGAGGACGAAGCAAGAAATCCTTCATCAACCCTGCGTGAAAATTAGATAAATAAGGATGAATTATACTGTATCTACGTATATTGTATTTTATAACTATTGTTTTAATAGTTAAGCCTACAACAGATAAGCCACACATTCGACCCGTAATCACCATGCCACCTATGGTTCAAGCTAGATATGGATCGTCAGTTACCTTGAACTGTACAACAACCGGATATCCGGAACCCACCATTACTTGGCATGCACATTCTGTAACTATACGATTTCACGTTATTAGTTGTGATAACAATACACCATAACATCAATTTTAATAACACATTATATATATTCTTAAACAAATTAAATTGTAACTGTTATAACAACAATTAAACTACTATTGAAATTTTTATTGAATATTATTTCTAATCAATCGTAAAAAATCTCATCGTGTAAAGGCTTTTTCCAAGGTGTCAAACATAACATAATAATAATAACATCGTTGTCAAAGTTTACTATTTTACGTAAGGGGTAATGTATGATATCAATTTAATTAGTTATGGGCCTTTGATTTAATTTCGTAACAACAAGAAAAACAAATTTTGTTGAGTAATCCAAAAATTTGATTTGTAGAAATATATCTGAATGTACGAATTTTGGATCTTTGATTTCCTATAGAAACAACCAGAAAAAGAATGTTACAAAGTAATTTTTATGTTGATTTATAGAAATACATGTATATCTTATATTACATCTGATTTTCACAACATGCATCTCTTTATCTTGTAGAGAACGTATAAAACTAATGTGATCAACATAAATGAAGCAAAACTTGAAGACGATGGATTTTACACGTGTATAGCAACAAATGATGCGGGTCACACACAAGCGAACACCATGCTTAAAGTAACAGGAGGTAAGTCTATCTGAGGAAACAAGAATCATTTCACTTAGCAGACAAAAGGATCTTCCGCCTGTTTTATATCCATTTTATTAGCCTCGGTATTACCGACGTCAACAAACTCATTTTTTGCATAGGTCTATATACTATTAGAATTAAGAATATACAGTAAAACAAAAACAGAACTGTGTCATATTCATAACTTGCACAAGACATCCCATTATTACTTCCTACATCATGTGTGCGTAGTATAATATTCCGTAATTGTGAGTGCATATTTCGCTGATATTCAATCCACACAATCTCATATTTATACAACATTGATTTAATTATTTAAAGTAAAACCCACTTCACTTTTTTTGTGAACTGACCAATTTGGTCCAATATATCTTTTTATTTCAAGTGAGTATTATATAAAAGTGTCAAAACCGTAAAAATATACAGATCTCAAATTCAGTTGCGAAATATGTGTCGGATTTATTTTCGGCTGTTTTCATCCAAGTACGAGAAAGAACATTTCCGAAGATAAGCGAAACCTCCCGTCAACATACATAGTCGAATATGGCGGATAATTGCCAGAAATTGTCAAATCCTATGAAAACTTAAGGTTGTCCGATGTCACCTCCAAAAACGTTATTTTATCATGAATAAAAGTATTGCTAAAACATTTCTACAAATGAAGATTAAAATGAAATTGGCTCATGTGTTGTGTTTAATGGCATTTAGGACGTTTTTGGCAATTCTTAGCTATATCATGAGTAGTGCGTTTGTACGACCTTTGGAAATACATTGCAAAATCTATGGTTTATTTTGAGCTTTAAAATATATTTAGATTCTCCGCATATATCACAGAGTCCAACTTCAGCAATAAAGTCATCGGGTGAAACAGAAAGTTTTACTTGCACAGCTACTGGTATTCCTTCGCCAGTTATAACATGGACATATACTTCAGTAAGTGAAATGATTTAAATATATTGAAAATTCACCATTCTTTTTGCAAGAATACAGTAAAATAATAAACAATAGTAATCATAATTCTTTGACTGATTGATTAGATGTTTGCTTTGCTTCCAGCCAGCAGTATTTCAGCTATATTCAGGACAAGAACAAGTTGCAAGCAAAAAATCACAATTTGACTACCACTGGCAAATTATGAGATGTGTGTAGGGAGGAAAATTTAGCTTTTGCTGGCGTCCTTTGTTGAGTTTGACGAAATGTTCTGCTAGCTGAAAAAAGTTTTTGAACAGACCACTTTTTACCTTTGATAATACTTACTCGTTTCCTCTATTAAAATTATCAAAATAAGCAAAGAGTGCACGTAATATTTCATCAATTTACTTTCTCAAATTATACACAATTTAGTAGCAAAATGTGCTTAAAGGAAAATAGAATTAAAATATTTGATTTGATTGCAACATATTTTGTCATGAAAAAACAAGACCTTGATTGGATAATATATAAATTAAGTGAGCATTTAATGTATCTGATGATTCCTTGTAATTATTATTATTATTATTAATGTTAATATTTAATATTTGTTTAATTGAATGGTGTTCAACAACACTATCAGCAATTGTTTGTCTATATCATGGCGTCCCGTTTTTAGGGGGGGGGGAAGAAGCCGCAGAAAACAAAAAAGGGAACTATGTATATTGGTCATTTTGTACTATTCACGGGATACCAAATTTATTTTGATAACGCTGTAACGACTTTGCAGTATTCAACGAAGTTCAACAGTTCTCTGGGTTGATTTGATAGTACAAATAATTCAACTTCTAAATTTATTATCGCCATAACCGCAACATCTATCCAACAGTGAAAAAGGTATCCACGAAAGTCGGTGAATTCAAAGTAAACTTCATTTCGATAACATTCAAACACTAAGCGAATTTATTTTGGTTAATAATGTATTTTTGATGTATTATGGAAAGCAACAAGTTACCTTACGAGGATGTATGTGAAATAGTTTTTACTGTCATATAACAACTAATATGGTTGTTTGCGACCAGGAATGTTATAATACGCTTATAGATCTTAAAAGTATACATTGAATTGACCCATCTTATTTTATTTCTGGTCGACAACAAAATGATTTCCGTGTAGAAAATACAAAATTAATCTACATTATATCAAGTGTGTCAAATTTACAGAGGTACAGTACTTGGACCCGTAAACGCAACACTTTGACTGATTGATAACTGATTGCTGACGGATTTTGGAACGCTGACGGATCGCTGACTGATTGATGATGACGACATCCGTCCAAAATTATGAATCCGTCATTACCTTGGGAACCGTCAGCGATCAGTGCGATCAGTCCAATCAGTGCGATCCAGAATCCGTCATTTAATTATATGCATAAATCGGTTAGTTTATTGACGGATTCGTATAAATTAATAATTTAAAGATAAAACGGATTCTGCGTCATTTGTATATAATATATGCATTTATTATACCTTTTTTATAATAAAATAAAAACACGCGTTTAAAAGAATTGTAAATACAATGTCTCGTTCTAAATGAATAAATAAACATATTTAAAGAAATTTTTTTTTCTTTATATTATATAATTAAGCACATTTCTTTAAAGCAGGACATATGTGGGAACCGAGTCCTGTAAACCTTAAAAAAACTTCTATTTAAGGCACATCAGTAACGAAGAGGTAAATGTTTTTTTTTCGTAATCCATTATTGATTCTCTTTTTTTATTCCCGCGACTCGTGATTTTTGCGACCTGTTACATGTATATTTTTTGTCATATATTAAGCCGACCCGACTCCCCCAATTAGTACAATTAGTAACAGATTTATTTCACATTTAGGAAAGAACGTGGCCTCTTTTTGACATCATTATTAGTTACTTAAATGTATGCCTGCGTGTTTTTATTTTGTCTACAACATTTTAAATACAATTATAAAACTGTTGTGTATAACAATTGTTCAACTGTTAAACAATCATTGTCAATCAAACCGCATTGTTTACTAAACAAAAGTTGTATTGTAAAATATACTGCAATTCTTGTCGCAAGTTTTATTGGACAGGTAATAAAATTTGTTTAAAAAAGTATACATACAATTACGCTGGATTGTTCCATT